>VDFB02187246.1:0-23264 GCA_007258455.2 Sequoia sempervirens | reverse complement strand
TTTCAACCAATCAAAAACAATATTTAAGCAAAAATTAAAATAAAATTCAATTTTGTAAAGTCAACTTGTAAAATATTTAACTTTGTAAATTATAAAAATTATTTTTTGTGCATATGATTGGTTTAAAAAGTTTTGTGTGTTATTGGTGGATAAAGCAAATTAAACATTTTTTTAAGGAATGATTTTTCAATTTTTGCTTTATAAAATCATTTCATTAAATCTTTCTAAAATAAACAAATGTTATTTATTTTGACATTTTTTTAAGAATGATTTTTTTATGTATGTAATTGTTATTTTTTTATTCACTTAGGAAAATGGCAGAGCAGCGGAGGAGCCAGGGTTTTCGTAGGCACCATGGTTTGCATTATGAAGGAAACCATGCTCGATGCCCTTTCAATAGGAAGAAAAGTGGAGGCGTCTTCAATGCAGGGAGCCAAAATGGTCATTTCAAGGCTTGGCAGGCTCCGGCTAAACATTAGTTTAGGTATGGAAGATCTAGGGGTTTTTCGCGCCCTAGTTCGGACGGGAAGAGCAGAGGTGAAATATTTCATTCAGCTTATCAGAAGGGGAGAGTGGATTTCAGAATGCTAGAGAAAAAGTTTTGGCTTCCAAAGAATCAGACGGAAAATGGAGAGTCAAGTCAGGTTCAAAAAAACTTTCTACACACTACTATGGTTACCCTTTTGGTAGATAATAATGAATGGAATGACTCAGTTAGTACTTTCAAGGCTTGTGCTTTTTTTGTGCCCTGGGGAGGGCATTGGCCGGCTCTTAAGAAAATCAAAGAATGGTGTGATGTTAACTGGGGTAAAGGTTGTGATGTGAAAACCCTGGAAAACGGCTTCTATCTGGTAGTATGCCAAACTGACCGAGACAAAGATTGGATTTTCAGGAGTGGCCCCTTTTCCATGGACGGTCAAGGCCTTTACATTTTAGATTGGACCCCAAATTTTGATCCGAATAAGGCAAAATCCGAGGAGTCTGAAGTATGGGTTAGCCTGAAAAACTTGCCACAAGAATACTAGGATCAGGAAACCCTAAGGAGCATTGGAAACAAACTGGGTCTTTATGTTAAGTCATAAATAGCGGTGGAGAAAGCAGATTGCAGTATGTTTCCAAGAATTTGTATTCTTAGACAGATTATCCACCCTCTACTGAAAATGATGGAGCTGAAATCTGGAGAGGGTATGTGGTGTCAGAATCTGGAGGTGGAGGATCATAGTAGTTTGGTAAGTAATGTTTTGGTTTCTTGTATTGATGGGGCTGTGGGAATGCAGGGTGAAAAGGGAAAAGGGGCTGTTCAAAATCTGCCTGTGAAGGAGGTGATAGCTCTCATAGAAGCTGCGTCTTCTGAAAAATGGCGTGAATCCAAGGAATGGGGTTCTCTGGAAGTCTTATTGGAAAGTTCAAGGCAAATCTATGAAGAAGAATCAGCCGAATGGGATGAAAGCAGAAAACAGGAAATAGCTTTTTGTCATGAGATTGAATATCTGTGGGACTCTCAAAACCTAGTCTCTGTGGAATGGAGGCTTGGAGAGCCTAATACTTCGGAGATGGGTGTGGAAATGGTTTTAACTCTGGCAACCCCAAATAAAATCTCTGCGGTCTCAACCAAAATGTTACCCCCTGAGGATGAGGGTTTTTCTAAAACTCTATCTTCAATTAATGGGGAAGAAAATAATAAGGTTCTGGAAGAGGGAACTTTGGTTGATAATGGGCCTGGTGGCTATGAAAATCTTGACAATGGTTGTCCTCATCTTTTTGAAATCATTGAAAATAAGGAGCAGTTGTTTGTTGTGCATCAGGAAGCTGGTGAGAACCAAGAGGTCCCTGATGAAATAGTTTTTAAAGACATACCAATTTCTCCTATCCGAAATCTAGATAGTGCCTTTGAAGGGGTTAAAGACAGTGGGGGTTCTTTGGAAAGGTCAGATTCAGTTTCAGTAACAGATTCGGAGGAGGAAGATGATGATCTTTTGGGTCTATCTGATCAAGTTGGGTTGTTGGAGAAAAGGTCGATAGATCAAACATATGCTAAGAATAGCAAGGTCAAGGTGGGTGAGAAGTGAAGGCGTGGTCCAAAAACAAACAAGATGCACCTTGAAATGGATGGGAATGCGATAGGTCAAAGCAAGTTGAGATCAGGAAAAGGCATAGCCCGACAGCCATGAAAATCTTATCGTGGAATGTCAGGGGCTGCAATGCCTCTAACAAAATTCATTTGATCAAGCGGTGTTTTGATCAAACGAGGCCGAGTATCATTATGCTTCAAGAAACAAAGATCAAGGAAAAGGATTTTGAGAGCTTTTTAAATTGTTTTGGAAGGTGGAAAGGGTACCTATCTGGGGCCATGGGGGCCTCTGGTGGCCTAGGGATTTTGTGGGATGAATCTCTAGTAAACGTCAGCTTGGAAAGGCAAGATCGTAGCTGGCAATGGGTTAGTGTGGCCTCAAAACAGTTAGGGGCTAGTTTTGATATTCTCAATGTTTATGGCCCTACTGGAAGTGCTTAGAAACTTCAAGTATGGCAGGAGCTTTCTTTGGTTTTGAATTCTGTTAGAGACAGAATTGTCCTTTTAGGGGGTGATTTTAATGCCATCCTCCAACCGTCTGATAAGATGGGTGGTTTTTGTTGGGCTAGTCAAAACCATAAAGATTTTAGTAATTTCGTTCTGCAAAGTGGGCTTTATGAACTTCCCTTCAGAAATGGTGTTTTCACTTGGACGAACAGGCGTAGTGGTTTTCTGAATATTGCAGAAAAACTTGATCGTTTCTTTCTAGCTGGGGATTGGGCTTTTCATCATTGGTTATGTGAAGCGGAGGTGATCCCTATAATAGGCTCGGATCATTATCCAATAAGCCTGAGAATTCAAGAGGATTCAAAGCCTGCCCGGTGTCCTTTCAAATTTGAAGCAATGTGGATGAGGGCGGATGGGTTTCAGGATCTTGTTGCAGATTGGTGGAGGAATGCTCTGGTAAGTTCTGGTAATAAAGCCTTTGTTTTTGTTAAGAAGCTTCAATTTTTGAAAGATCAATTAAAAATCTGCAATAGGGAATCGTTTAAAAATATTTTTTCTGAGAAGTTAAGGATGGAGGAGGAGTTAAAAATTCTCCATTCTAGAGTCATTGAAAATGGGATGTCAGAAGAAGATTTCGAACTGGAAAAATCTCTAAATAAATCCTATTCTGAGATTCTCGCCCGTGAGGAGGTTTTTTGGAAGCAAAAATCAAGGGAAAGTTGGCTCAAAGCGGGTGACAGGAACACTAAGTTTTTTCACAATTCTGTAAAAGTTCGCAGGAATAGCAATAAGATCTTTGAAATCAAGAATAGTGAAGGCATCTCTTTGACAGATGAATCTCTAATAGCCAAAGAAGCAGTGCAATTTTTCTTGGGGCTTTGTAAGGAAAACAATATTTCTGGGAATCTCGACTGGAAGCTTTTGGAGAACATTCCAAATTTAGTGTCAGATGCTCAAAATGCAATGTTAATGGAGGAAATTTCCTTAAAAGAAGTCAGACAAGCCGTTTTTGGGCTGGGGGGAGACAAGGCTCCAGGTCCGGATGGCTTCCCGGCTTTCTTCTTCCAAAAATTCTGGAATATTTTAGCACAAGATATTTGGGGTGTGGTGGAAGAATCCAGGAGGAGTGGTTTAGTGTTAAAGGATCTGAACAACACTTTTATTGCACTGGTTCCTAAAAGGAATGATGTGGTGTCCTTTGAAGATTTTCGTCCAATTTCTCTTTGTAACACCATTTACAAAATAATCTCAAAAGTGATTGAAAAGTTTTACCCATCAAGAATCTGATGATGAAAATTTTCCTCCAAATCCATTTTTAGAGGGCTATGGTTCCGCGAGGGGTTCATCCCCGCATAGTGGAAAAGTATGGTGTAGATATCAAGAGTTGGTGATGAGGAATGCTTTCCAGAATTGCATCAACACCCCCGCTTCGGGCTTCTGTATCCTGTTTCGAAATCTAGTAGGTCTTCGGTCAGTGCAGAATCCGCCTCCTTTCCCTTTATTCCCAGCAAAATCTTTGGGAATCGAATTGTCATATGTTAAACCGGTGACAAATGGAGCATTGCCGCCATGAAGTGTCAATCCATTTCGCATCTACAATTTGCAGATGATACATTTCTAATGGGGGATGCAACCATCAGAGAGGCTCGGGTTATGAAAGCAACATTAGATGAGTATGGGAAGGCCTCTAGACAATGCATAAATTGGAAAAAATCTAAGATTTTCTTTTTTCAAGTCTCCATAGCAAAACAAGTTGAAATTTGTAGGATTTTGGGGATGCGTGTAGGCTCTCTTCCTAGCAAATTCTTAGGGATTCCTCTCTTTGGGGGTTCCAACAAAGCTGGTATTTGGAAGGATTTGGTTGACAGCTGTTTAAATAGATTGAGTGGTTGGAAAAGCAAATGGTTAACAGCTGCTGGGCGTCTGTTACTGTTAAAAAGTGTGGTATCAGCCATCCCTATTTTTTCCATGATGTGCTTAAAAATTCCAAAGAAGGTGGTAAATACTATTGGGCAGCGAATGCGAAAGTTTTTCTGGAATGGAGCAAATGAGTTTGATAAAATTCCGTTGCTTGCATGGGAAAAAATCTGTTCCTCAAAAGCGAAGGGAGGGGCTGGTTTAAGGAATTGGCACGTAATGAATGAAGCTTTAGGTACGAAGTTGGTATGGAGCATTTATACAAACCCGAATCTATTATGGGTGAAAATTTTAAAGGCTAAATACTTAGACTCAATGGAAGATAACCGGATTTTCACTATTAGAAATCCGGTAAATGGCTCGGCTATTTGGAACTTTATTGTAGATTGTAGGCCTGTGATTGTGGATCACATTACATGGCAAATTGGGAATGGATTGCAAGCTAAATTATGGGATGATTCATGGAATGGATTCCCAATTCTAAAGGATGTTGATGGGACTCAGGATCTCAGATAGTTCTTTATTCAAAAATGGGGTGATAGAGTATGCAACTACCTTGAGCTTAGGTCGGGCCCTTTGGGCCAGGAATGGGTTTGGAAAGATGTCAATTGTGTTGAGCTTTGTAAAGCTCAAATTCAGAAAATGAAGGAGTTGTTGAAGGGGCGTCAAATTCTCCTCTCAAACTTTGCTGATAAAGTGGTGTGGTGTGGTTCAGTAAACGGGAACTACTCGGTTAAAATTGGATACCAGCTTTTGGACTCTGGTATGGGGGAAGTCTTTTGGGCAAAAGATTTGTGTTGGAGCAAGGAATGTCTACCCAAGGCTGGTGTTTTTGCGTGGCTGGCAGTAAAGGGTAGAATTCTTTCAGGGGAACGGAGGAAGCAGTTGGGTATGGCTGGACCTACGAAGTGTGTCCTCTGTGAGGAAGCAGAGGAATCAACAGATCATTTACTTCTACATTGCAAAATGGCTTCTTCTTGTTGGGAAGCCCTTCGGCTAAAACTTGGGTGGCAAGGTCCTTGGCAAAATACCATCAAAGGCATTTTTGAAGGTTGGCCTCGTTAGTCTGGTGTTTCTCTCTTCTCTAGTGTTTGGGTAGTAAGCCCATCTATTGTGATATGGGAACTCTGGAAGGAACGGAATAGGCAGATTTTTGAAGACAAGAAGGAATCTGTTACAAGAATCAAAAGCAGGATTGATCTTGCAATTACTGAAGTTGTAAATGTTGCGGTGTCTCTTTCACAACGCCAAAAGCTTTCTTTTTCAGGGGAAGATAGCAGGTTACAAAGGATGTGGCCTGGTCTCAAAGTTCAATGTGGGAATTTGGGTGTGGAGCGAGGTTTTGAACAAGATCCACAGGTTATGGCTGTTTGGGAAAAACTGAAGGATGGATGGGTTAAGTCAAATTTTGATGGTGCTGCAAAAGGTAACCCAGGCCCATCAGGAGCAGGGGCTATCATTCGGGATAGTCAGGGAAATTTGGTTGCTTATGGGGCTCAAAAGTTGGAAGTTGGTACAAACAATACAGCGGAGGCAAAGGCAACTCTTTTGGCTGTAGAATTGGCTCATTCTTTGGGTGTAAAAAATTTGCATCTTGAGGGTGATTCGCAGATTATTATTCAAGCAATAATCAATGGTGGCGTTGTGGCTTGGTATTTGCAAGTGTATGTTAATGCCATTTTAAGGTTATTAAATTCTTTTGATCATTTTAAAGTCAGTCACATTCGGAGATCGGGTAATGCTGAAGCAGATTGCTTGTCCAAGTGGGCCACAAAGTTTAAAGTGGACGGGGAATTTTGAATGGAGGATTTCCGTAAGGTGGCGCTTCCGATTTTTTAGCTACTCTTAATGCAGCGCATATTTATGGTTTTGAATACTTTGGTTTGTGTTTGCAAGTTTCCGCCGTCGTGTGATGTGTTGGAGGGCGGTTTTCAATGCAGTGTGTTCTTAAATTGTACAGGGGAAGGACTTTCGGTATCAATGTTTGCAGTAAATTTGATTTGTGCTTCAAATGGTTATCTTTGGATTGGACATCATGTAGGATCAGCGCCGGCGAACGAGTGTCCTGGTAGTGGTATTTTGCTTTGGAAAGGAAAGGTGGCATTTATTTTCTGGTACGCGGCCTGGGGAGTGAGGTCACTAGTTTTAAAGTCTGGCTGAGGAAGGGCGGAGGGGTTTGTTTCGTACTTGTTGAAACAAAAGCCTTTTAATCTGCATGGATTTATCTTTTGGCTCACATTTATCTTTCCTTTCTGGTGAAAGTGTGTGAAGTGCGCAAAAGGGTGGTGTGAAGCTGTGAAAATGGAAGCAATGTATGGCTTTGCAACAAAGCTGCAACAACAAGGTTTTTTTGGGCCAGTTTCGAAATTCAGGTTGTTATACTTGCTAAAAAATCCGGAGGAAGAAGTGATAGAAGCGGTATTGGAGTCTTTGGGGCCGCATTTCATGGAGGCCACTCACCGTGGGCGCCTAAATACTGACATTGCATCAATGTTATTTGCATGGGGTATGGAGTTAAATGAGGATGTCGAAGTTGTGAAATGGGTTTTGAGGTCTCTTTTTGAGGAGGAACTGTTGGGAAAATTGGATTCGCTGATTGAATGGGCTGTTCCTGGAAAAGGTTATGATGTTTCTGAAGGGATAGAGGATATGGATGAGGCTACAGAGGAAGGGATGATCCCGTTTGTGAGATGGCGGAGGTGTGTGGATAGGGAGGAATACAAATTTTCAATCTTTATGGCATGGGAACACCTAAAATTTGTGCTGCGCTAGCAAGAGGAGGAAGCGAGGCGGGGGAATGGTGGCCAGTCGAGTAGATTTCCAAGACATAGACAATTCAGAGGCAAGGGTCGTGGTAAAGGTGTAAGAATTGCTAGGTAGGTCTTCTAGCTCGAAAGGATTCGGATGCTAAGTTGGTGCTGATCTTTTTTTGTGTTTGTGTTTTACGCTAAAGTGGAAGACTGGGAATGGGAGTTATTTCTCAAATTTTATGAATGTTTCTCTCTGGTTTCGGGGTGGTGACTGAAGTGGATGAAGGCATTTTTTGCTTGAGCGAAATGTGTGACAGATGGGCTTTAGTTGGTGGTGATGTTGTTTCTATTTGAAAGTGCGGGTTGTGTTTTGTTTTCAGAAGCAAATGTATTGTTTCCCAGCACTGTATTGTAATCCCTTGAAATGTTTATTTTTGCGTTGCTAAGGCTGTTTGTAATTCGAGTAAATGGGAGGTTGGGTTGTTAGTCGTTTCTGGGTTGGACTCGCCGGTTTACTGGCTTGAGCAGTATATTTTTCTCATGCAGGGGTACCCTACTTCTTGGAGCTGTAATTTTCAGTATCTTTAATATTTTAATAAATAAAACTATAGTTTACCGACCAAAAAAAAAAATTGTTATTTTTTTATTAAAGAAAATCTTACAAAAATTAGCTAACTATTTTATAGAGATTTGGATTCACATTATTAAAATATAAAAAATAAAAAATTGTATTATTTTTTCCATTAAACTAATATCTTTATCTATGTTTTAAATATTTTATGTTATAATTTGATTATATATGTGCTTCTTCTTCTTTTCATTAATAAGATTTTTTCATCATGTATATTTATATATATATATATTTTATTTTATTTTTTCTTAAAAAAATTATAACCTATAATATATAGGTATATAAGATAATATATAACCTAATGTAGGTTATATATATATATATATACTATTTCTATTTCTATTTTATATTATTATAGGTAATAATTTATAGGTAAATAAGTTTTGATTAAGGGTAAAAAATGGGTTTTGATGGGGCCTAGAACCCAATACAAAGGAAAGCAAGCTACAATTAAGATACAACATAAACCAACAACAGCCCCACAACAATCACTAAAGATAACTCATGACTACACACGTTGCATCATACAAAAAATCAAGGCCTAAGACCCTTAAACAACTTGGTTTTAATTGGGACCAGAAACCCTTTTAGATACTCACAGACCTTGCTTGCATCCACCAGGCATTAACAAACCAGCTGCTCATAAAAGACACCCCTGAGCCAAGAAAGATAATCTGCATAATGGTGTAAGACACCATCAGCCCCTTAATCATAAACAACAAAAACCACCTGAAACAATCAGATAGCCAAGCTGTAGCACACCATCTGCTCATCAGTCAAATTAGAGTCTAGAAAGAACTTATTCACCTCCTTGCAGCATCATCCCACTCAATCAGCCATCTCAACATCCACCTCTAAGGAGAGGGCTCCCCTCTGACAGAGAGAAAGACATGGAGCACCTTCCCACAAAAACCGTTACGCTCCTACCCACCAAAGCTCCACCACACCATGACAACTACCATCTTCACCTCAATAGAAGAGGGTTCCACTTCAAGAGGAACAATCTCCCCCTCTATAGGAAACTTAAGCTAAAAAACCTAGCGGTAAGCGAATTCAGTAGAAAGGCAACCATATCCTCCTATATTATGTAGGTAATATATTAATTTATATTATATGTAATATTAATTTATATTATATGTAATATTAATTTATATTATATATTTATATACAATATAATATAGGTTATTTTATTTTGTAGGTTCTCCTTTCATATATATTTATATATATTAATAAACTATCTTAATTGACTACTATATTAATTATAATATTAATATTATTATATTATTACTATTAATATAATTAATATAATAGTAAATCACTATATTAATATTATAATATTACCTATTTACTTAGTTTATATAATATAATTTATAAATTATTAATAATAAATTAGAATATAATATATTTATTACATTAATAGTATATTTAACTTCAACTATAATATGAAGATTTCACTACCAAATTCAAAATCAACTAGAATCAATCTAACAAATATTTTTAATAATAAATTATTTGATTATTTAATGTTTAACAAATATGTATTCTAAAGAACAAACTCAACTTCAACTTTATTAGTCATAATTATGTCTAATACAAATAATTCATAAACTACTTCCTTCTCTAAATGAATGAGTTCATTATATAAATATTCAAATGTATTCCAATTTAATTTTTTTGAAAAAAAATAACACCAAACTATAAACATTTATTCCAATTTATTTTATTTTCAATTATTTAACATCAAACAAATTTACATTACATAACCAAAACATATAAAAAACCAACGCTATTAATCAAACAAAACACAAAATACAAAAGTCAAAACTAAAATACAACAATTAAAAAATAAAATTATTTTATTTTATTCACATTAATTAAACTTACATTTTTTTTTATTCCAACTCTACATATCTCTAATTAGAGTACTACAAAGGCAAGTACTCGCCACTATGTGGCACTTGTTAATATTAGTAGCATATTTTATTTTTATGGATAATAATATTTAATTTTATTAATAGAATAAGTCAAATTACACCATCTTCTGGATTTTCATATTAGACCACCTACCACCCAAAATTTCATCCTCTCAAAACATCATTGAACATATTATTAATATTAAAATTATTATATAATTCTTATTATTAAATTATTCTTACTATCATATTATTATTAATATGAATTTTTTAATATTATAGTTTGTAAAGTACTATTATCCTTAGTATTATATTATGATTAATATTATTAATAGTGTTATTGAATTATTATATTATGTATACGTCTAAAAGTGGTCATGATTAAGCTTGTTAATTAATTAAATATGATTTATTTAATTAATTCCCCTAAAGTCATCTACATATAAATAAATTTAATTATTTATTTATATCGTTCATTTTCTAAATTCTTCTATTAAATAAATAATTTTATTTAATTATTGACATTTCCACCTTCCACTTAATTAAATTAAATTAAATACATTTTCATAATTTATTTATATTTGATTATCATATCATTCCAAAGTTTGAATATTTGAATATTTAAATAATGGAATATCTTCTTCATCCCACCTTCTACCTTCCACTTAATTAAATTAAATAAATTTTCATAATTTATTTATATTTGATTATCATATTCTAAAAGTTTGAATATTTTGAATATTTAAATAATGGAATATTCTTTCCATCCTCAAATTAAAATATTAAATATTTAATTTAATATTTTCCATCTCACCCTAATTCATTTCTAAAACATAATTAAATATGATTTATTTAATTATGTGAGTTTCCATTTTCATCTTCACTTCCAAATTAAATAAATATATTTTATTTAATTTCTAACTCACGCTAAACTCACCCTTCTAAAATCTCAACTCATCCTTCGAAATGGAAGTTTCCTTTCGAAACTCAATGACAAAAATTGAAAGAAAAGGGAAACCTTCCATCCTCTTCTCCACTTTCTAAAATCTGCCACCGTCCATTCGAACAAGCTTAATCCAGGCCCGATCGAATCAGCCAATCGAATCCTCTCGAAAACTCTATAAATTTTGACGCAAATCCAAGCTTTGGTTAGACTACGCATACACACTACGCACGCATTTACACAGCCAGACTTGCAATCAGCTTATGCATTCATATCAGTTTCAATATCACAGCCATACTTTCATATTAGCATAGCTTTTGCATTTAGCATAATATGCATCTTAAAATCTCGTTCTTTAGCTGTCATTTTGTTGAGCTTGATCTCATCGATCCGAGAACCATTCAAACAACAAAATGTCAGTTAGAGGGAAGATAAAAGACTTCTGGGAGTCACAATGCTTGGTCGGTCTCCGCTATTTTCAAATTTTCTTGATTGAATGTTTTATTAATATGGTGTTTGTTCTAGATTGATCCAAATATTTTCATTCACATTGATAAAATGGTATCTACCGGTGGGCTCTCAAACCACGACTTTAATATCCTAGTAAAAGTTTGTTTTGGATACTTCCGATTTTAAGTAAATTTTGAAAGAAAAAATTGGCATTTAGGCTTATTCCTTTCGCAAATGGATAGCCAGTGGTTTCAACTTTTTCGTTTTGGTGATTTTGGGGCGACGACATCCGGCTAGGCACTAGTATCTTTGGCATATCTAGGGGACGAAGAGATTCATTGTTTAGGCGTGATATAGTGACTTTCCTTTTTGCACGTGATGAACTATTTTTTTTAGAGCATATATAACTTTGGCGCGTGATGTAGTTTTATTCTAATGCAGATTTAGCTTTTGTTCCGGCAGATTTAGTTTGTTTTAGAGCATTGCTCAAGCTTTCAAGCAGATTTTGTTCCCTCAAGGCGATATATCTTATGGTGCATATAGCTTCTATTCGGGCACATATAAATTGTAACAAAAACACAGAATTCTGAGTCTAACGCCTTCCACAGATAGAATTCTTTTTCTTTTTCTGAATTTTAAAATGAAGCAATCCTAGGGTAGCCACATCTGGAGAAAATGAAGCAATCTAGGATAGTCACCAAACAATGATCTTGTAGTTAAAATTGAATAAACTTGTTTTTGTGAAGCAATATCTTCACTTAGATTAGATCACTGTGATTTGAATTTAAAAAGAACATCTGCTTGCTTTGAATGTGGCAATAGGTCGCCTCCCCTTGGGTGATCAAAAATAATGACTTGCTCTTTAGTTTTCTAAATTCCAACGTTTCAAGACCTTTAGAGAGCCCCTGGAAAAAGTACTAACCCTATAGGAACGCACTCAAGCGGGTTCAAGCCAAGGCAGCTATTCTCGGCCTACTATAAAATTCTAGCAACTGGGAAACCCTCTTTGCCGTAGTGTGTAAGATACCAACCATCCAAAACCTTTGTTCTGCAAGGTTGGGAGGTCTCCGAGGGAGCCAGCTATTAAGACCGAACGGAAACCTTACTGCGAACCGCAGTGTAGTGGCCACCAAGTCGGCCTAAACATTCTAAAATCACAATGCAAGGGAGGGTTAATCACCTCAAGACACCGCACCATATAACCGCCAAGCACTGTTTGCTCGATCCGTATCCATTCCAGAACTCGAAATACTGAAAAGACAAAATATGGGCGCCTTCAAGATGGTCGTGGTGGAAATGGACGTAATTCTGCATGTGGGTTGTTGATTACTAGAATGACCTACTTGAGCATTAAGAGTGAGTCTGTCTGAATTGTTTTTCATGTGTGAAACCTGTGAAAACATTTTGTTGAAAACATTTTCTTGATCAAACACTTCATGTTAGTATAGGGCCTTAAAAACAACTGTTTTTCTGAAATGTTTGTTGTGTCCTCCATTACATTAATTCAGATAAAGAGATCATCCAAAATGAACATGAAGAACAACAACTGAGATCACTCAAAAAAAATTCATACCATTGGTCCAATAACATTCCCAATACTTCTCCCATGCTTAGAGATTGGAGATCAACAAAATTTCCAAAGAAATCAGTGTCTAAAAGGATCAGAAAACCCAAGAAACCATTAGGATACAAGAAAACACTGCAAAAGAGAAAATTCTTGTACAAAATTCGACAAGTCTTGCTTCACTACCGAGGATTTCTTCACAGATACCAAGACTTTGTTAGAGGATTCACTGATGAGTATGCTATAGATCCCTTAGATTCTTGAGCTTATTATCATAGATTAGCTCTATCACAACGGCATAATCATAACCAACCTCTTGAATTTGACAACATACCATAACCTTCTATAGAATACCCTTCACATCCCAATCAAATCCTTCAGTGATTTTAGAACCTTTCTTCGAAAACAAAGATTAAAATTTTAAGAGTGCATCTCTCAAAATAGCTTTCTAATTTTTGGTTCAACTTCCCCAACAGGATTCTGAAATCCTTCATCAATGGGAAGCCACAATCAATAAATTAAGAGCATCCTTGATCATATCATAAGATTCCGCATCTTATCAGATCATCATCATCATCACACTTGTCAAAACTAAGATCTAAGTTTAGAAGAATTTTTCAAAATCATATGCCTATCTTCACAAGATCCCAATTCAATAAATTGAAGGACGAAATTCAACAAGAAGGACATACTCAAAACATTCAAGAAGAGGGTGAAAGCAGCAATCCTCTTTACATCATGAATCGAAATCCACTTTTTGACAAAGATACAGATAACAGAGAAGAAAATTCGTTCCATCAATACAAAGACATTAACATAACACAGATAGATAGTGATGAGGAACAAGATGAAGAATGTCTTCGAGAGGCTGAGAAAGATCCAAAATTTCACAAAGCCATCGAAAAGATCTTGCAGCGAGATAAGGAAAAATATTTTCGCTATCTAGCCGAACAAGGGGCTAAATTGCCTCATGACTTTAATACTGAAAATTTGAAAAACAAACCTGAAGAGACATCCCTTTCTGATCTTAGTGCTTTGACCCAGCAAATCAAGGCACTTCAAGGACAAGTTAGGGAGTTACAAGGGGGAACAACCACAAAGAAATACACTCTGGAGGACATTTGTCCTTATCCTTTTGACCGAAGTCTTAACATGATTCCTTTTCCCAAGCATTGTGAAATGCCAAAATTTGATCGCTATAATGGGAAAACAGATCCAATTGATCATGTTAGAGACTTCAGAAACATGACATTGGAGTTCGCTCACGAAGACACTTACTTGATGCGATTGTTTCCAAGGAGCCTTGGGGTACACTCTATGGAATGGCTATCTAAGATTACACCTCCCGTCAAGACATTTGAAGAATTGATCAACCTATTCATATCACAATATACCTACAACATACAACACCAAATCACCATGATAGACCTTTGCAAAGTTGCACAAAAACACGGTGAATCTTTCATTACATTCCTTCAGAGATGGAGAAGAATGTTTGCCAGATATCCACGTCCTATTCCTGAAAAGGAAAAGATGGTTACTTTCATTAACAGTTTAAATTTAGAGATGAGCTATCATTTGAACTTACATTGTCCTTCTTCTTTTGAGAAAATGATTGAAGATTCCTTAACCATTGAAAATTCTTTGGTCAAAAGAGGAATAATAAAACATGACAAAGAAAATCCTAGCTCATCCAACCATCACAATAATCAGGACAAGTCCAAATTTTGGACTCACAACAAAAATATGGTGAATGATGGTGTTGTTGATGTGAATCATGCCTTGACCAAGCCATTTGTCCTCAGCACTCCAAACACTCGCAATAACAATGTCAACTCAATTGCAAATCACGGAAATAATCCTCCTCCTCCGAGGAACAATATAAATCAACACTCTACTCCCAACCAAGGGACTTCCAACAACCAAGGTTATCGAGGAACCAATAACAATCACAATTCTTTAGGGAACACCTCAAATTCAAATCCATAGAGATTTTAATTTTTCTCTAATAGAAGAACTTTCACTCCATTGGGACAATATGTAGAATCAGCATTCAAAGAGTTGATGGCCAAAAATGTCATTACTTTTCCGCCTCAACAAAATTATGAACCTAGTGTAAAGCCTCCATCATGGAATGAGGCATACTATTGTGATTATCATCAGTGCAAAGGTCATCGCACGAATAACTGCCAAGCCTTGAAGAATGCCATTCAAGACTTGATTGACAATGGCATCATCACAATAGAAGGAAATCAACAAACCAACGCAGACCACCAAGCATTTCGCAACCCTTTGCCCAATTATCAAAAGGGTGAGTCTTCTGAAAAAAATGTGAATCATATCAATGATGATCATATAATCAATCATCTTTATGTATGATGAGCGGTGAATGTTCCAATAAACAGCTAGTTAAAGTTATTTTGTAAAGGGGCCTCTAAACCAAACGAATCACCTCAACATCAATATACTGTAGTCAATCAACTTCGGAAAACCCCCACTCAAATCTCTATTCTGGAACTATTGAAGATTTCTCCAACCCATAAAGAAATTCTCAAAAAATCCCTCATTGAAACTAATGTATCCACTGACTTGGATGTGAATCAATTTCAAGCCATGGTAGGACACTTGTCCTCACCCACTTGCCTTTCATTCTCTAAAAAAGATGACGTTTCCATAACTCATCCCCATAATTCATCATTGTACTTAGAAGTCATGATTCACAAGTTTCGTATCAGACGAGTTCTAATAGATGGAGGTGCTAGTCTGAACATCTGTACCATGAAGTTGGTTAAGGCTTTAGGATTTTTTGAGGACTCCATTGATTTCAAACAAAATATTACCATAAAATCTTACGATGATGAAGAAAGAGCATCCAAGGGTCTAATCATGCTGCCAATCAGAGTGGGCCCTATTATAAAGAATACTTTCTGTCAAGTACTGGACCGTGATCTTGCATATAACATCTTGTTGGGTTGTCCTTGGATCCATGAAATGCAAGTTGTCCCATCAACTTATCATCAATGTCTTAAGTTTCCTTATGATGGACAGGAAATCACGATACCTGCTGATAATTCCAATATTCAAACTTGTGCCAACATAAAAGCCAGTCAGGATACTTTGGTTCCTAATAATCGAGAAGCTCATGCTAGTACCTCTCTAAAGATTGACACACAAATCAGTCAATTGACCAATACTTTTGACAAAAAAATGAAATTCAAGGATCATGGAGTTGGAGAATACTCTCTTTGTCTTGCCAATTTACCTACATCACCTCAATCACATGGACAACCATCTATCAGGGAACATCAAATATCAACAGCATCAACATCAAAGCAACCACCAATAGAGCCAATCACAAAATTTAATGGACAATTCATCAAAGAAAAATTCCCCATGGGAAATCCTAAAGATACATAAATTCTAAACTGGCTCTATAAAGATGAAGAAGAAGCAGTCTCTAATGCCAAATTACCCACAGACAAATATGGAAAAGGGTATTCAATCATGCAGAAGATGGGCTATGACAAAGGTCCTATTGGAAAAAGGAAGGAAGGAGTAGTTGAACCCATTCACCTCCGCGGACTTGCTGCAAAAGAGAAAACTGGATTAGGTTATGATACTCACTCCAAAGAAAGCACATCCAAACAACTGCATGGCACTGTCTTCACATTACAAGAAGGCTTAGATTCATGAGAAGCATGTTTGGCAATAGTTCAGAATTTCTTGGATAACAATTTTGACACAGACTCTGCTGAATATGAATGGGACACCATTTATAATGATGAATTCTGGAGGGATAAAGAGGTTGATGTAATACACTAGTACGCCCCAACTCTAATTGAAGGTGAAGGGTCAGGGTCCCAACCACAAGAATCTGAACCAAAAATCAACTATGATTCTAGTGATACTGATTCAGATCAAAACGAACAAGACTATCAGGAGGACAGTATCATTATTGACCCACCTCATACCTCGGATCCTACAGACCACTGCGTTATGACCATAACCATAGCCGATTTCACACAACCTGATGATCCAATACCTTTAATTTATCCTGATCTCATTGATTGGGATTCAACCGAACCTATCGACATACCCATGTTTCCAAGTGATGAAGCTATCGTAAACTTCCTCTCCGCAGATGATACAAATGATTGTTCCACCAGCGATTTTTGACATAGAGTTTTTGATCAGGAGAGTGTCAAGTCTCCTAGCTGCAAAAGTAAAAACAAAAAAGAAAGATCTAATGGTGAAAACCAGAATCTGGCAGTATTAGATCAAACAAAAGATAAAATAAAGAGCGTATCAGATGGTGAAAACCTCTTTGAGGCACCAGACGATGGGAATCTTGACACTCTCCCGGAGCATTACCATGAGCGATCACCTATTTTAATCAAGCCTACAAACACGGTTAATCTTGAAACTTTTGACAAACCAAGGATCCTACAGTTAGCTGCATCAATGATAGAGAAAGAAATACCAGAGTTCATGGAATTCCTAAAAGCAAATCAAGTAAATTTTGCGTGGTCTTACGCTGACATGCCTGGTTTTGATCCTGATCTCATCATGCATCACTTGTCTATCAAACTAGGGGCCAAGCCGGTGAAACAAAAACTCAGAAAGATGCACCCTCATGTTGCACTATTGGTTAAGGAAGAACTGAGAAAACTCCTTGATGTGGGCTTCATAAGACCAATCGACTATGCAGAATGGATTTCCAACATTGTTCCTCTATCTAAGCTAGATAAAACTGTGAGAATATGCACAGATTTCAGAGATCTTAATAAAGCATGTCCTAAGGATGATTTCCCACTGCCCAACATCGACACTATAGTTGATCTGACAGCTGGCCATGCCATGTATTTATTAATGGATGGTTTTTCCGGCTACAACCAAATCAAGATTGCACCCTAAGATCAAGAGAAAATAGCTTACATGTCCATGGAACCTATCGCTGGAACGCCTTTTACGAAGAATGCTGCTAGAAGCTACTTATCAAAGAGCCATGACTACAATATTATTTCATGATACGATGTACCTCATGGGAAGATTATGCATACAGCAACCATATTAATTCATTGAAGGACATCTTGGAAATACAATCGCAAACATTTGGTAAGATTGAGAAATTCAAAGTTCACTTTAACCCGTTGAAATGTGTTTTTGGGGTCAGCCATGGAAACTCTTTAAAGTACATTTTATTTCTGCAAAAGCGAACTCAGCGAACCCGCCAAAATAAAGGGCTAATCCATGGGAAACGTTCAAAGAACATCACCATTTGAGATCACTATAGGACGAACAGCCTTATACCGGGCACCAACACAATTGGCCGTTACTTCCACACATCTGCTACTGCATAAAATTTTGTCTCTTCAAGGATGATGTTAAGAATAGCCTCTGCAAATCAAACAAAGATTTAATGACTCCAGCATCTAGTTCTATACCACCAAACTTTCGTGATAGTCCAACAATCTGCGATACCGAAATGTAGACACCTTTGGGGGTACTATGTTGGCCGTAAAGACTCTGATGGCAGTGAAACGTAATCACTAAGGCACGTAAGAGAACACCGACAAGCCTGTGCATTCAATCATACTCTACCAGGTTTCGTTCCGCAGTAGGAATGTTTGCCAGAAGTTTCGGCATTACATGTTAACCCATACAACCAATCTGGTTTCAAAAATTGATCCACTCAAGTATTTGTTAAGCAAACCATCATTAACAGGAAGGTTAGCAAAGTGGGTAATGATTCTGAGTGAGTTTGACATCCATTATGTTGATCGCAAGGCAATCAAAGGACAAGCTATCAATCGGACAATTAGTTGAAGCACCACTACAAGCGCATTCTCATCCCCCCCATTAACCTGGCCGAGCGTTCTTTACCGGCAGACCCAAACAAACCATGGTCCTGGTGGTATTTTGATGGTCTTTCACCAAACATGGATCGGTATAGTGCATACTTTTCGGGCCACCAAGGAAAACACCATTCCCATCATATGTTTCTATGTTTGGCGCACCAACAACATAGCCAATATGAAGCATTGATCAATCGGGTCACAGCATTGAAGTAATCGAACGGAGAATTGCTGCACTACAGTGCATGGCGACTCACAAATTTTAGCTTCTCATTTGTCGATCAATAAATACTATCGTAATTCAAAGAATATTTACACCCACCTTTATAAAAAGATGGTGGATGGGATTTCAAGAAATGCGTACTTTGTACATCAAATTCACACAAATTCCGTTTGATAATAAAGCAACAACGCCCATGGCTAATTTATCGTATCATTGTTACAACTCCCAGAAACTCAAACTTGTTATGAATTTCTAGTGGAACAATCATTTACACCTGCTTATGATACCCCTAAAAGCCAAATCATTTGCCACTTGGTAGGATCTGATTCACCTTGGTACGGAAAAATTTATGCCTATCTCAAAGATGATATCTTGCCACCCGATCTATCCCATAATCAGAAATGCAATTTTATCCGCCAATCCGCTCGCTACACTCTTATTGTTGTGGTCTTGATGGTACTTTACTTCGATGTCTTGAACGTGAGGAATCTGACAAAGCTTTACAAGAAGTTCATGGTGGCATCTGTGGTACTCATTCGAGTGGACTCACCTTATCTAAGAAATTGATTAGAATGGTGGCCTACAATGGAGAGGGAATCATTCACTTTTGTGAAAACATGCTCAAAATGTTAGATTCATGGGAATCTCATTCATGCTCCTGCATAGGAACTTCAACCATTCACGCCAACCTAGCCATTTTCTCAATGGGGGTTAGATCTAGTGGGCAAGATTCATCCTTCTTCATCATACGAGCATAAGTTCATCATCACAGCTACATAGTATTTCACCAAGTGGATTGAGGCAGTCCCTCTTACTAAAGTAACCGACAAACAAATATCAGTATTCATACTCAGCTATATTATTTGTCGGTATGGCATTCTCAACTCCATTATTATAAATAATGGACGTCCATTCAAGAATCAGGATGTTGATGAACTTTGTGAGAGATTTCACATTCAACATAGATATTCAACACCTTACTATCCACAAGGGAATGGCCAAGCAGGGCCTCAAATAAAATAATATTAATTTTTTTGAAGAAGACTGTGAATGATTTAGGGAAAGATTGGCACGTTCAACTCAATCCCGCCTTGTGGGCCTACAGAACCAGTGTTCGTACACCAACAGGAGCAACGCCATTCGCCCTTGTCTATGGAGCAGAAGCCATACTACCCTTAGAAGTTGAGATTCTCTCACTCAGGGTATCATTGAAAGGCCTCACAACATATGATGAATACAGAGTTTCCCGACTCCAAGAGCTTGAACTCCTAAATGAAAAGAGACAAAGAGCAGCTGATCATTTGAAATCTTATCAACAGATGATGTCTCGCAGCTATAATCATAAAGTAAAGCCGCGTACCTTTCAGGTGGGTGATCTTGTTCTGAAAGAGAACCCACGCAATCAGCAAGACAGAGAGAAGAAAGGAAAGTTCGAACCCAATTGGCTAGGTCCTTATGTGGTTATCGCAGTCTACGGTTCAGGAGCCTACAAGCTATCAACGCCAGAAGGGGACCTATTTGATGAACCTATCAACAGCATGCACCTAAAAAAGTACTATGTATAAGGCAATTATCATCATCAGAAAAAGTCCTAAAAAATCCGTAAAAAAATTAGAAAAAGTCCCAAAAATCGTAGGAAAAATCAGAAAAGTCCCTCAAAAAATACAAAAATCGAAAAAATCCTAAAATACAAAAATTAGAAAAAGTCCTAAAATAAGCAAAAATCCTTAAAAAGTCCCGAAAATACAAAAATCGTAAAAAACTAAAAAAAATCCAAAAATTAGAAAATCCCAAAAAATCCAAAAATTAGAAAAAAGTCCAAAAAAATACAAAAAAATCAGAAAGGTCCTAAAAATACAAAAAATCCTAAAACCTAAAAATCCAAAAAATCAAAAAGTCCTAAAAATCCAAAAATTAGAAAATTCTTAAAAAAAATACAAAAATCAGAAAAAGTCCTGAAAAAATCCAAAAAATCAGAAAAAGTCCTAAAAAAAAGAAAAAAGTCATAGGGTGAAAACTTGGCAAACAGGTAGTCTATTGACAAGAAAAAATACAATAAGAACAAATAGTGAAAATCTGGCAAACAAACACTATTTGTAGCTCTCCATCTATTAGTTCATGTTTTGCACTTAACTTTTCAGTCTTCATTTTCATGCATCTTTTCCATCATCTTAGGGTCACACCAGCACTATGCTATCATCATTTGCCTCGAGCGATAATGTCTTACCATGGCTTGATTATTGTACATATTCATCTCGGCAAGTTGTGTCAATACCAAGAGCAAACATGGGTATACTGGGGGCAATCAACTTTCAACAGTGAGACAATGACATCGAAGCCAATCATGCAAAACAAAACAACCAAATCAAACCAAAACATCCCATCATTGATCCATATCACAGTAGCTTTCAGTTGTGTACCTTGTCATGACTCATATCTGGATGATCTATAATCTGAATAATGTTTGGAATCACAGCATTTCATTTTTGAATAATGGTTGTTTAATTTTCGATATCATTTCTCTGGAGCACATTCGATGATGTACTGAACTAGAGTGGCAAGGAAAGAGGATGATTTTTCTTTGTCTGTTGTCTGGAGGTTAATCATTTATCTGTTGCAAATATGTCGCGAGACGTGATGATTGAAAGGTTATTATTGATGACAATTCCAAATTTGCATCAGATGGTGGTTAGTCTTTGTCTGTTTATGCAAGAAATGCTCAGGTCATCTCGGTTTAATTATACTTAGATGCTTGTGTTCACTTGCTATATCAAAATCATGAAAGTTGTACTCAGGTCATCATTGGTGCTAATTTCCCCTTTGATGCTTGTACACACTTCCAACATTTTCAAACGTTCTATGATGATTTAAGCAGGATAAATAAAAGGCTCAACAAAATGGTCAGTTTCATTTAGTTGCATTTCATTTTAGTTCATTGCACATAACTGCATATTGGATTTGCATCAAGAGTTTGTGAAAGGCCAATGGTTGTCATGCTTCTTTGGACTATTTGTGGAGGACAATACAAACATTTGTGTCATCATTTCATCATCATTTCAGTTTCATCATCATTTTAGTATCATTATCATTTCATTATCTTTGCATTTCCATTATCATTTCATTAGCATTTCATTAATTGCATTTTCATTATAATTTCATATTAGTTTCATATCATTTCATTATTGCATCCATTATCATTTCATCATTTCATGTTAGTTGCATTTTCATTATCATTTCATCTTAGTTCTATTGTCATTTCATCATTTCATTATCATTATCATCTTATCATTGCATTATCAATATCATTATCATCTTATCATTGCATTTGCATTATCATCTTATCATTTCATTATCATTCATTACATTTATCATCCATTATCATCATCATTCATTATTATTTTATCATCATTTCATTTGCATTTCATTTTCATTTATCCATTATCGTTTTATCATCATTTCATTTGCATTTCATTTTCATATTCATTATCATTTCATCATCATAACCATTCGCATAACCTTTCACTATCATTTTCATTTCATCATCATATCCATATCATTTCATTATCATATCATTTATCATTTAACATTATCACACCATTTATCATTTAACATTATCATAGCATTTATCATTTAACATCTCATTATCATTATCATTTAGTATTGCATTATCGTTATCATCTTATCATTGCATTTTCATTATCATTTCATTTTCATTATCATTATTATTTCATTATCATTATCATTTCATTACATTTATCATTCATTCCCATTATCATTTCATTACATTTATCATTCATTTCCATTATCATTTCATTCATTATCATTACATTTTCATCATTTCATTATTTCATTATCATTCATTGCACCATCATTTATTTTATCATTTCATTCATTACCATCTCGGTATCATTATCATTTCGTTTCATCATTATCACATCATTATTATTCATATCATTATCATTTTTTTGAAACATATCACTTCACTATCATTATCATTTCATCTCATTTTATTATCATTATCATCATTTTTCATCTCAGTATCATTATTTCATCATATCATTTCATTATTATTATAATCTCATTTATCATTTCATTTATCCATTCGTTCTAATTACAAATCATGATTTTCATCACATATCATTTTAGCATACATCTCCTCATTATTTATTCATATCATTTTACATCATATCATACCATTTTATCATACAAAATTCATAATGCATATCATGAACACAACATTCATTTTTTTCTTCATCATATTATCATCCTTTATTTGCATTAAAAATAAAATAAAATAAAAAAAAATCCAAAAATAAACATTTCCATACATACATACATCCACCTGCATGACATCATCAGTACACATTATCAAATCATTATCATCATCATAATAACATTATAATCAAATCATCCTGCATATCACGTTAGTCATCAGATCATTCAAATGCATACCAAAATCCATAAACACATAGAAATAAATGCATATAACATCATCATATC
>VDFB02187245.1:0-20640 GCA_007258455.2 Sequoia sempervirens | reverse complement strand
AAAAGCTCAGTGTGCTCCCCATTGATTAAAATAGAGGAGGTAGAAGTTACACAACTCATAACCCACTGAATCCAGTCCTCAGCAAATCCAAAGGCCCCAAGAATATTCTGAAGAAAGGACCACTGAACTCTATCATAAGCCTTAGCCATATCAAGCTTGATAAACATTGCCTTAGCTTTTGACATAGCCATAGAGTGGATAGTCTCTGTAGCAATAACAACTCCATCCAAAATTTGTCGGTCAACACAAAGTCACCTTGCTCCTCAGAGATAAGACATTTAAGCCATTTCTTCAACCTTTCAGCAATCACCTTAGAGATAATCTTGTAAATCACATTACAAAGGGCAATGGGACGAAATTGGCTTAACCGATCTGCCCCATCACGTTTTGGGATGAGGGCAAGAAAAGTGGAGTTCAGTGTCCGAAGCATTTCTTTATTCCTCTGAAATTCCTGGACCACCTCTAATAAATCAACCTTAATAATATCCCAAAATTCTTGAAAGAATTCAATTGGAAACCCATCAGGACCTAGAGCTTTCCCTTTCTTCATATGGAAAACAATCTCCTCCAACTCCTCCAGAGAAACATAACGCATAAGATTATCATTCATTTCTCTAGTAACAAGTTGGGGGATGCAAGAAAGAACCTGAGCTTCCTCAACAGAACCCTCTTGAGTGTCCTCCTTAAAAAGAGAAGTAAAATACTGCATTGCCTCTCTAGATATCTCCTGTAAGGAGGAAATCTGTTCTCCCTATCATTCACAAGCATAGGAATAGAATTACCATGCCTCCTCGCCTTCACCGAATTGAAGAAGAAGGCTGTGTTTTTATCCCCCTCTTGAAGCCACTCCACATGAGCTTTATGTTTCCAGTAAATTTCTTCACGCATTTCACATTCTTCCAGGATTTTTAAGGCCTTAGCCTCTTCCTGAAGCAAGGCTTCTGACAAACCATTCTCCCTAATTTCCTTGGTTATATTATCTAACTTAGATTGAGCAAGAGCTTTGTCCTGAAAAATGTTCCCAAAACAATGGCGATTCCAATACTTAAGCTGATATTTAACATATTGCAATAGCTTGGAAAAAGTATACATAGTTGTGCCATAGGCGGGTCTACCAATCCTCCACCAATGAGCAACATAGTCCTGTAAAGAGGGATCACACAACCACATAAGTTGGAACTTGAAAGAAGGAGATCGGGCCACTCGAGCAGAGGACACCACTAACTTAATAGGCCAGTGATCTGAACCTCGCTAATCTAGAATCTCTGAACAAGTAGACCAACCACCACCAACCCAAAAACAAGAAACCAGAAAGCGGTCAAGTCTTTCTGCAATGCACTTCTCCCTAATTCTCCGGTTGTTCCAGGTTGTGATAGGGGAATATAATCGTTAAAAGATGAGCAACAAACTAAAGAGAGTGCAAATAACAATTAAAAACACCTTACACTTTAAGATTGGGCAAATGATGAACTTAACAACATAAAAATGGAACCTTTTACCTTGTAAAGTTGTTCTTTGGTTGGCCCTTCAATTGTAGATGAGATGTATGCTCCTTGATGGCAAGTAGATGCAAGATGTGAAGTAGGAGATGCAAGATAGTTGGACAAAATGGATGCAAATGGCTAAGTGTAGATTGAGAAACAAAATTGCAAGAGTTTGGCTAGCAAAATGATCTCCTTAAATGAGAGAAAAGAGGGGGTATTTATAGGAATTTTGAGAATTCCTAGAAGAAATGGATGGTTGAGATTGATCCCCCACATGGCCAAGATGTAGGGCTATGGTGAGTTGAGAACTCACAAGCCCTCACATCTTGACATGTGGCAAGGGGAGAGGCTTAAGAAAGACGAGGTGGACATGAGGTGTAAGAGAAGTACATGACATGGATGTACTTCAAAGGACCATAGGGATTGGGACAAGATCTTCTCATAAAGGAGGTACTTGTCCCCATGTGGGTGAGAGGACATGTGAGGAATTAAAAATTCCTCAAATATCCTTATGGGGATGAGAGAAGGAATTTAAAATTCTTTTAAATGCATTGGGAGATTAAATGTGAATTAAAAATTCACATAGGGAATGGAGATGCCTTGTCCAAAAGGAGAAAGCAATTAATAGAGTTGACTTGATTAAGTGATTAAGGTTGTGCAAGTACTTGATTAGATTGGTTAATGAAGATTAGAAGAGGGTTAGATTTTACATGTGACTTGATGTGACAAGTCAAAGATCACATGGGGAAGAGAAAAAAGAATTTTAATATTCCTTGGAAGGATAAAAGGAATTGAAAATTCCTTAAGAGGTTGATTAGGCTAGTTAATGAAGGATTAGATGAGGGTTAAGTGGCTAAGAGAGATTAAAGGCCAATTTGTAAAAGTTGGAGGATGTGACACATCCTAATCAAGGATTAGGCATGTGCACATCCCTAATGACGGGATTAGAAGATGGATTAGGATAAGATAAAAATGATGGAGAATGTGACATATGAGGAATTAAATAAATGTGATATTTATTTAATTCATTTGATGAAAGAAGGATTAAAGAGATAAGGTATTATTGATTAAATACCTTAGGGATTAGAATAACTTTAGAGGGATTAATTAAATAATAGTGATATTACTTAATTAATGTGGATAAGGAGATGTTTAGACGAAAAAGAATAAATTAGGATAAATCAAGTGTCCAAATTTAGGTGTCTACATTTTGCCTATCTTTGAGATGGTGTTACGAAGTAGCATCATTTCAAAAAATATTAAAACATAGAACCTAGAAGAAGATGGTTAGATTGGAAAAGATGCCCCAGTCATTCAAAGGAGTGACTCGGAAGGGAAGATGATGGGGGTGAAGATGAAAGTTAGGGATGAAGGATGCCCCCTCGAGAGGACATGCGAGTTCAAGGGAACACGAGTGTGCTCTCGAAATGGATGAGGTGATGCAAGGGGAGATGAAGAAGATGATGCAATGTGAAAAAGAAGATTGGGAGGGGAGCAGGATGAAGGATGAATGGATGGGGGGGATTTTGATAGATGATAGGATGGGGGATATATACAAGAGGATGGAATGGAAAGTGAAATGCAATCCAAATGCAATTTGCCATTGTCGGAGCACTGATTTTTGCTATAGTAGAAGACACGATACACCAAGGTATAAAGGACCAAGGTAGATTAGTGTCTAATGCATGAGACAAACACAACAAACAAGAAGGCTATCCCAACACCCCAAAGTCACGATGACCTTGGTCGGGCCAGGTATTGGGATAACCACAAGCACACAAGGATGCCCCAGCGTAACACAAGACCTCAGGGATCTTGGTGGGTACTACGTGGGACAACCGAGAAGAGAAAGAAAAGATCAAGATACACCCCTATGTTGACTAGTCAAAGCACACCATGATATGATGGATCAAGGTGATCATGACAAGTGATGATAGGGAGCTCAAATAATAAACAAAATTCAAAAGCATAAAAATATTGCAATCAATTTCAAATGTCCTTTGCCATAGGATCATGGGGATGGATGGGATTGATGAGGTCTGTTAGGAAGGGTGCATCCTGTTGAGACCAATGATGGATACTAAATTGAAAGATCAATATGACACAGGATATTCAGAACTAATTGGATTTGATGATACAAGTGGATCTTGTTTGTTAAGAACTAGCTAGATAAGGGCATAACTTGATGACGCAACACAAGAGACATGACACAAGATAGGAGAATGACACATGCTAGTGACCTAGGGGCTCGGGGGCATATCAAAGATTAGCCTTGCCTACGTGAAAACGCAGAGCCCTCGTAGTTCGACAAAAGGCTGACCACTGACCATGGATAAAAGCGGAAAGAGGATGATGAAGACCGATGGTGGATGAAAAAGACTGGACTGACAAAAGCAAAAAGGTCGATGACAGATGATAGAGGAACAGACGGATAAAGCCCCAGGGGCGGATCAAATGATCAACCGTGCCTATGTGAAAGCACAGGGGCAACGTAGTTCAACCAAAGGCCAAAGACAAATGATGGAAAAAGGATGACCAACAAAGAAAATGATGGGACCGATAGGATGAGACAAGATAGACCTGTTAGATTGGATCGGAGGACGATGGTGATCACGAAGCTTAGGGATGGGATAGTTATCCAAGTCATCAAAAGAGGAATTGGGAGGATGATAGGATGGATAGATGAATGATGAGATAGTAGGCTATAGCTAGATACCAATGACAAGGGATTATAAGATGGGATGACGAGAAGGGTATGAGGATGGGAAGATGAAAAGGATGGGGTAGATAGGTAGGGATGGAATAGTGAGACAGGGATGTGATGGTGGATGGATATGAAGATAGGGATGGGGGGGGAGAAGAGATTGGATGAATAGAGGGGATTGGCTAGGTAGATGGATAGATGCTAGGATGGATGGAGAATGATAAGGAGGTTAAAAGGAAGGTTTGGATGTATAAGAAGATGAGGACAGGAAGACACAAGGGATTGGTAGGAAGACAAAGATGGGGATATGAAAGGGAGTGTTTTGATGGATAGATAGGAGGATGAGGATGGGGATGGGGATATAATGATAAGGAAATGAGGATAGGGGAATGGAAGGGAGTGATTTGACAGGATGAATGATGTCTCCAAGGACTATAGCACAAAGGAAGATAGATGCCCCCACACTAGATAGGTCATGTGCGAGGAGGCATGAAGGATGCAAAACAAAAGGATAGGAAAATAAAGGAGCGAAATGGATGAAGATAGGATGGATAGATGCGAAAGGGAGATGGAGGGTAGTGTGACGGGTGGATTAGGAAGGTAGGTTGAGGGTAGCATGGCAGGTGGATAAGGAAGGTAGGTTGAGGGTAGCATGATGGGTGGATTAGGAAGGTAGGTTGAGGGGAATGTGTGCTAAGAGGTGTCCAAAGCATGTTTATATGTTTTCCCTGATTGTTACCAAGATCACAAGGAGGATGGAAGAATGGGGATAAGTGAGATATGCCAAGAAAAATGTGTAAGATAGGGAGGATGGAGGGGATGAATGAAAAGGATGTATAGGATGGAGATGAGTGCATAGCTGGAAGCAAAGCGGATGGAGGGAATGCAAATCAGGAAGTTGGCCCCAAGTGCAGATGGGGATTTACGCATGACGCCTGTTTGCCAGGTTTTCATCATGGTACTTATCCAAGGTGCTTGTTTGCCAAGTTGTCACCATTGGACGAATTATTTCTCTTTAGTATTTTATTTGTTGATTTTTCTAGAGTTTTTGACTTTTCTGAATTTTTTTATTGTTATGGATTTTTGGATAACATGCGTAAGGAGATGGATAAAGATAGGGAGGCGAATAAGTGGTTTTAGAAGACATGTGATAAGGATATGGGTGAAGGACTCAAGCATCAAGATCTATATAAGGTATTAAGAGCTTAAGTTCAAACTGACTATTGGATGTTGCTACAACCTTATTAGGAGAAATGGATTATGCAAAAAGATGAATTAGAGGGATTTGATGGGGGAGATATGTGGGGTAATGGATGGGATGTTGGAAACTGTATGGATGGAACGATGGGGTGGATATGTGATGGGGAGATGAGTTCAGGACCAACATTGGCACATGTGATGGTGGATGCGAAAAGATAAGAGGACTAATGGATGGAGAATGTGGGGATAATGGAGGAGACGGGATAGTGAATTTTGGGATGTAAGGACCCAAAACAGATTTAGGAGATGGAGGAAGTGTAAGATTTGCTTTTGGATTAGCAACTTTGGATGTGCTCACAGATTTTTCATTTAATGGCATTGCGTCTTTTTTCTTTGGGATCCACACGGTTTTGATCTTTTCTTTGGTGGCTCTTTGCGAGCTATAGATTTGATTTTGATTTTGGATTTTGTTTTTCTTTTCTTTACCATGTCTTTTAGAGGGGACATGGGAAGCTTTAGATTCATGTGGGTGTTTAGATTGATGAATTTTTCCTCTGGCATCCAAAGTGCTCATACTAGCAATGGGATGGGTGTGAGGGGATGGACGATGTGGAGCAATGGAGGTAGGAGTATGGAGATTACGTGTAGATGGGGGATGTTTAGGTATGTGCCTTTGTTGATCCTGATTATGGGATATGCGAGAGGGATGTTTATGATGGATGACATGTATAGGTATTAAATGGGTGAAAGGATGAGATGGAGGAGGTGATCTTGGGATATACGGACCCAAGATGGATAGAGTAGATGAAGGATGGGAGATGGTGGATGGAGGGATGTAAGGACCCAAAATGGATGGAGTAGATGGAGGAATATGGACGGTTGTTTTGAGGTGATACGATAGAGGAGGAGGGATGGCAGATATGATCTGGCGAGCGATGGGGAGAGCCAAAAGTTCTTTTGGAAAAGGCTAGTTGAGGACGTCTAGAGGTTGTACCAACATCTTTAGATTGTGAGTCTTGGGAAATAGATCAAAGACCTTGCATGCAGATTTGTTCTTTGACTTGGATGGGCTCTAAAATACCTTGCTCATGAAGACCTAGACCTTTGCCTTGATAGTTCATTTTCTTGAGCATGCGATCCATGATAGGATTTGTGTTATTCTGAAAACATGATGCAAGTCCATTATTAAGTGGAGGATGATGGGTGGTAAATACATTGTGTTTTTCTTCTGCAAGGAGGCCACCATGGAAGAATGTGAGAGTACCAAGGGGATATGCAAGCGATGTGGGGATAGCATTTTTAGGCGATGATGGGGGATCCTGAGAAGGAGATGATGGGATAGCAACATTTGGATGGGTGGTATCTGGAGAGGGAGTAGGGGATATGATAGGATCTAATTTTGTGGTAGCAGGCTCATGCAATGGAGACGGAGATGGAGTGGTAGAATCTTGAATGTCAAGAGGATCATGGGATGGAATGGATGGGGGACTATGATCTTGCGGTAGACTAGATGGGATGGTAGGATCTTGATCTGGAGGAGGGGATATGTTGGCATGCTTTGGATCAGGCTCTTGGCATGACTCATCGTGTGTGGGAGGCATGATAATGGAGTCATGGGAGGATTCTTCAAGTGGGGAAGATGCAAGGATGGAGGATTCAAAATATTCTTGGGAATGGATACTAGGAGTGGAAGATGTGGATTGGATTTGGGTGTCGTCGATAGGTTTGACGGCTCTTGGAGTAGGGGGTGGGTGTTCAATGGATTTGGTAGATGTGATGGTAGGAGATGTGGACTCAGTGGATGTGATGTTAGGAGATGGGGACTTAGTGGATTCAGAGGATGTGATGGTAAGAAATGGGGACTTAGTGGATTCAGAGGATGTGATGGTATCATCAATGATAGGTGTTGGATGGAGAAGGGTCTTGTCACTAACGACCATGGATGATGGGTTGGGATGGCATGGTTCCATGACTGCAATGTGTGGAGTGGGGGATGTTTCCTTTGTTATAAGTCCTTGGAGAAACTTGAATAATGCTAGGAGATGGCGAGGTGGGAGTGGATGAAGGTTTATGGATTAGTGGACTAGGATTAGATGGAAGATTAAGGACTGGATGGAGGATTAAGGTAAGGATATGGGCATGGGGAATTAGGATAGGATGACATGGATGGTGGATCGTTGGTAGAAGATATGGGCGGCGTGTTGTAATAAAGGTATTGGGATGGTGGATTAGGATGGAAGATGCGGTGTTGGATTAGGGTAAGTTGATGGGTGTGTTTGACTAGGATAGGAAGGTGTGAATGTAGGATTAGGCGAGCGGATTGGTATGGAAGATTAGGGTAGTGGGTACATGTGGATGAAGGATGAGATAAGAGGATGGGATGGGGATCAGATAGGGGTTGTGACGGCAAACTAGGATAAGGATGATGTAGATGAAGGATATGATGGATATGATGGACATCCCTTGTCAAAGGTAGCATAAGGAGTGTGATTAGGCATAGATGAAGACATGATGGGATAACTCGATGGGGTGATTGGATTTTGGAATGTGGATGGAGAAAGCTTACTAGCAATGATAGTGTCAAGGGGATCTATGTCGTATACCCCTTGATCAACAAGACTTTCATTATCATCGTTGACGTAATTAGGGTTTCCCTTGACTACTTTTGATGGAGAATAAGGATTCATAATGATGAAAGGGATGGAGGATGGTTTTCAATGGAAACAGACTAAAGGTCAAGCTAAAATTTTAGGTTAAGCTCAGATCAGGATTGAATTAAAGCTTAGATTAGGATGATCAGATGATGCGATGGGATTGATTTTGATAATCGGATTTGATTACTAAAGGATGACCTCGACACCGAATCTGCTCCGAGATGGAAGTAGATTGATTGGGTCAAAGGTGATTGGATAGGGATGCGATTGGATTGGATTGATTGATGATGGATAGGATGACAAAAGGGACTTTAAACGCTGTTCAGAGATTACCCTAGGTGACTTAGGATGCTGATTGATCAGATTAAATGATAAAGAGATGATTGCAGCACCGAATCCACTTTGAGATTGAAAATGGATTGATTGGGCCGACGATAATGATTAACTTAGGATGGATGATAATCCTAAGTGGATGTTGATGATGACGATCGGATCAGACACTTCAGTCAATTTGGATAATGGCTCGAGATGAAGTTCAAGGGATTTGGATGGGGAAAACAATAATTTGATTGGAGAAATGGATGATAGAAATGGATGAACGAATACTCAAAACGAGTAAACGAATGATCGGAATGATAGAACGATAGTTCAAAATGATGAAAGGATGTGTTAAATGGATGAACGTTTACTCAGAATGAGTAAACGGATGAGAATGGTAGGCTATGCCCCCCCTTGAGGAGGCGAATGGGGAAGAAAAAGGTGCCTTGGTCAACTTCTCCAAAGTATGAAGTGGTATATGTCATTGGAAAGAGCACGAAAAAAAGAGAACTATTTTTGAACAGAGTCAATCGGATAAACAGTGTGGAAATGGCAACCCCGGGAAGAAAGAGCAGAAGGTCAGGTTTGCCAAAGCATGAGGTCAGGTCCGCCAAAGCATAAGGTCAAGTTCGCCATAGCATGAGGTCAGGTCCGCCACAACATAAGGTCAGGTCCGCCACAACATGAGGTCAGGTCTGCCACAGCATGAGGTCAGGTGGTCTGCCACAGCATGAGGTCAGGTCCGCCACAACATTAGGAGGTGGATGGGGAAGAAAAAGGTGCCCTAGCCAACTTCTCCAAAGTATGAAGTGGTATATGACGTTGGAAAGAGCATGAAAAAATGAGAAGAGCTATTTTTGAATGGAGTCAATCGGATAAACAGTGTGGAAATGGCGGCCCTGGGAAGAAAGAGCAGAAGGTCAGGTCTGCCACAGCATAAGGTCAGGTCCGCCACAGCATGAGGTCAGGTCCACCACAACATAAGGTCAGGTCCGCCACAACATGAGGTCAGGTCCACCACAACATGAGGTCAGGTCTGCCACATCATGTGGTCAGGTCCGCCAAAGGATGGGGTTAGGTCCGCCAAAGGATAAGGTCAGGTCCGCCAAAGGATAATTTTAAGCTTGATTTTTTGATGGATGAGTAAGGCAAAGGACTAAAAATATAGCAAACATTGATAAAAAGATTTGGCTAAATTGAAAATGACTGGTTTTGCACGAGAAAGACAATTCAGATAGCACAACCCTAAGATTAGTAGAAATGGGTATGGTCAACAGAGTCTTCTACTCTAGGATGAACATGGTTGCTAAGGAGTCCTCGATATACACCTGGTACGTGAGGCCCAAACCGTGAACACCAACCCGTTACAAGCGTGAGTCGGGAACCTTAGCAAGATACTAAAGGCTCGGACCAACTCTTCATGTCATCCCGACGCTTCACCAATTACAATGTGGTTGGATTGAGGTACAACTTTCGCTCTCCCCCCTTTATATACCCCGCCGGTACGCGTGGTTGGAATCGTCCCTTGGGGTGATGAAATCCCCAAGCAGGTCCCACTAAGAAAATGAAAATAGGGTGACTCAAAAGACTTGGAAAGCTACAATTTCTCATCACCCAGGATCGCCAAATGACACAAGGGGATTGGATAGGTCAAATAGCCTTCCACAAGCACACCAAACAAGGTTTGTTGACTCCTCTAATTAAAATATGTGCCTAATTTACCAAAGAACAACTGGTAAAAACTTGAAATTTCACCTTCGGGAGGTTAGGTTCGCCACCGGAGAGGTCAGGTCCGCCACTAGGGTTAGGTCTGCCACCAGAGAGGTCAGGTCTGCCACCGGAGAGGTCAAGTCCACCATTGGAGAGGTCAGGTCCACCACCGGAGGTCAAGTCCGCCATCGGAGGTCAGGTCCGCCACCGGAGAGGTCAGGTCCACCACCAGAGAGGTTAGGTCTGCCACCGGAGAGGTCAAGTCCGCCAATCTGTAATCTGAACCTGTGAAAATGCCAAAAAAAAGTAAATGTGAAAGAGAAAGACCCGTTTATGGGTCCCACCGGGCGTGCCAGAAATGTGATAGGGGAATATAATCATTAAAAGATGAGCAAAAAACTAAAGAGAGTGCAAATAACAACTAAAAACACCCTACACTTCAAGATTGGGCAAATGATGAACTTAACAACATAAAAATGGAACCTTTTACCTTGTAGAGTTGTTCTTTGGTTGGCCCTTCGATTGTAGATGAGATGTATGCTCCTTGATGGCAAGTAGATGCAAGATGTGAAGTAGGAGATGCAAGATAGTTGGACAAAATGGATGCAAATGGCTAAGTGTAGATTGAGAAACAAAATTGCAAGAGTTTGGCTAACAAAATGATCTCCCTCCAAATGAGAGAAAATAGGGGGATATTTATAGAAATTTTGAGAATTCCTAGAAGAAATGGACAATTGAGATTGATCCCAACATGGCCAAGATGTAGGGCTATGGTGAGTTGAGAACTCACAAGCCCTCACATCTTGACATGTGGCAAGGGGAGAGGCTTAAGAAAGATGAGGTGGACATGAGGTGTAAGAGAAGTACATGACATGGATGTACTTCAAAGGACCATAGGGATTGGGACAAGATCTCCTCATAAAGGAGGTACTTGTCCCCATGTAGGTGAGAGGACATGTGAGGAATTAAAAATTCCTCAAATATCCTTATGGAGATGAGAGAAGGAATTTAAAATTCCTTTAAATGCACCATACTTCGGATAACCCTTAAATGGGACCATAAATATTGCTTACCCAGAAAGTCAGTAGGAGCATAAATGTTGGAGAGGAGAATAGTTTCCACAGTCTCAATGCTTGTAGCAATCAAAGACAGAGGATTTAGAAGACATCCACCAGAGAGGGCGAATCCTCAAAGGATTCCAGAGGCAGGCCACACCCCCAACAGTACCATGAGCACCAATACACTGGCAATCACCTCTACTCCACAACTTAAATGAAAGACTAGTCATGCTTTCAACAGATAACTTCGTCTCCTATAAAAAAAGAAAATCAGGAGAATGAATTCACACCAAGTCACGAACAACTTTTTGTCTAGGGCCACTGTTGAAGCCCCGTACATTCCAAGAGAAAATGATCATTTTGGCGGATTAGAAAAGTGGGAGTAAAGAGTTTTGACAGAACCTGACTCCACTAAAGTCTCCCCCATCAGCTTGATTTTCTCAAAAAAGATCTTTCTTCCAGTCTTGGAAGGCTTCTTAATAGTCCCTTTCTTCAAGTCTTTCTGAAGAATACCCAATGCAGGAGAAGCCTTGCTTCCTTTTGCTACATCAGGAACAATTTTCAAAAGAGGACTAGTTGTTTCTCCCGCCATCAATGGCGCAATAACCATAGACTTAGGTTCCCTAGATGTACCCAAACTCTGAACTGAGTCTGTTTGCAAGGCCCCCTCTATCTGTGGCATCTAAATGTCCTCTATGGCAATGTCTTCCTGAACCTCCTCCATAACCCTCTGGTCCATTCCAAACATACCAGGGTTCACCTCCTACAAACTGAGATCATCCAAAACCTCAAACCGATTAAAGGTATCTCCCTCCTGTCTTTCCTTAAATGTTATCTTCTGACCTCGATTCTTATTGCGAGCTTTAGCTGGAATAAAACCCTCAGCATCTGCAACCTCACTAGACATAGGTGCTTTTCCTTTGTCACCCCTTAGAGGGTTACAAGGGGGTTGAGATGACTGAGTCTCAGATGGCTTAGATCTTGGGCATCTTCTTTGAAGATGGCCATATTCATGGCAAAGACGACAAGAATGGCAATGTTTCATAGTCTAATTGTTGAACCCAAGAATATGAACCCGCCCGAATTTCTAAGGAATTAGGAAGAGGGTTACTTAAATCTAATTCAACACAAATGCGAGCAAAAGTCATTACCTTTCTTTCCCTCATTTGTTGAGAGGCACCCACAGGTTTACCCAATAGCGCAGCCACATTGTGCAGGATATCATTATGCCAACACTCAATAGGAAATCTGGGGAGACGCACCCAAACAGGAACACGATTTGGTAGTTCCTCTGAAGGATTGAAGCCCGCATGCCAAGGTTTCATAAAAAGACCAACCTGATTGTGGAAGTAAGGTCCACCCTCAAAAAATTTGTTCCGATCTGCCATGCAATTGAAAGCCACCACAAAGTAGTTGTTAGCCAACAACATAATGTCCATTTCCCCCTCAGGAGACCAAGTCCGCTGCGACCATGACTCCAAAAATTGAAGTGAAACCCTCATTCCCATGAATTTGCAAAGCAAGGCATGCTTCGAAAAATATTCAATGTCCTCAGCAATGGATTCTAGTTGAATCACCAAAACGGGTCTCTCCTTAGAGCGTTCCAGGCAACCGTTCACCTTCAGAATTCCAGATCCTCCTATAGGCACAAAACCTCCATCTCCAGCATCATTGGAAAATAAACTATTATCAAACATTCTTGTCTTTTGGTTTGGGGAAGAAACCCTAATAGCAGCACGAAAGTTCAAAGGGGATTTTTCCCAGAAGTCTCGCCTAGAGCCATAACCATAGGCAAAAGCACACTCTACGAAAACCAAAGAAGAAGAAAACCAACAAAAGAAAAGTTGAAACTATAAACACTGCGAGACAAAAAGGCAGCCCCAACCTCGTCCGACAGCCACAAACCACAACTCGAACACCTGACAAAGCCCAACCCCACACCCAACTCGGAAGCAGGAAGCAAATAAGCCCAAGATCGGGCGCATGCAAGAATGAAAGGCCGCTCATGCAGGCCATAGCCTGCTCAGACCAACGCTCTCCATTGCCCCCATCCTCTCCAACTAGATGAAATATTAATTAAATAACTAGTATTTACTTAATTAAATGTCTTGACCGTTTTTAGGTGCATACAAAATGAAATTAAATATTTGAAATAGTCTTTTGACGAGAGATTTATTTTGTATATTTCGGGGATCTAGGAGAGTTACTGAAACAAATTGCAACAACTCTAAAATAGTTTATTGGTAGGATGAAATTCAAACCAAAGAAAGACACTATTGAGTTGAAATGAGGAAATTGTGTCTTGCTTTGATCTTCAAGATGCTTCAAATACTCAATCTCATTGTTGTACAAAAAAAGGCCTATATATAATTTATTTGTTGTAAAATACCTAATAATATAAACATTTCCTTCCATGATTCCTACAATTATTATTCCTATGGTTGTGCATTTAGGTTTTGTAAACATTTTTTTACAAAGAAAGGATTGTACAAGTTTATTAGTGAAGGAATGAAATGCTATTGTATATGAAGATCTTGTGTATTTATGAGAATTCTCCATGCAACTTTTGGAATCAATGTGAAGGACTCTTTATGTTTTAAGAAACTATTTCCTATGGAGAAATGATCAGAATCTTGTGCAATGAAACAACAATGTTGTTAGTTTATTTATATATATGTGTAGTCTTTTTTTTTACAACTTATTCCATGCATGTTGTAAAAGGGCTAAACTAGTTGTATTTTTAGGTAAATAAGATGACTTCACTAGGTTTCTCCTCATGACAAAATGAAAATAAATTATAACTGGGTTGTTATGTGTCAATGATTGTTCATAAAAATAAGTTTCCACTTCTAAATGATGCTAAGGAGAAATATACTTGAAAATTAAATATTGGGTGGAAAATAGAATAAGATACAATAAAATTATATTATTGTCGCAATGCATTTTCATCTCTATTGTAACTTGTTGGATCATTCCCCAATTGCTACCTACATATTCTTTAAAAAAAATAGTTATAATAATATGTGCATAAATTAGATTTAATCTCCATTAGAAAGGAAAATTTTAGGTATGTGTTTAGCTTTGTATGCATGCATTTCCCTTTGCTTTCAAGGGAACACCGCAAGTCACCATGAGAGTACACTAACCAACCAACAAATATAAACACTCATATGGTGTCCTAGAATGAGAAGCTAATGAGATCAGGAGGGTCTTAGTCAAAAGGGATATAAAAGAAAGGTGAATAGATGTTGTCCTGCAAGTCATGCCCTTGTAATTAGCAAGCAAGTCAAAAGATGGAGTTAGGGTTTCTACATCTTCTCCCACTCTAGTATTTTCCAATGTTTCCATTCACCATTTGCAAGTCTTGCATCGACTGTCGTTGCCATTTTCCCTCTTTTGTTTACCTTAAGCTAGGTAAAACATGGTTTGAGATTGACCTTTAGGGTTTTTTGAATTTTACTCGGGATTACCAACATGGTGAGTTTTGCAAGGCCAGAGTATGCTCTCAAGAGGGTCAAAGGCTAGTATAAATTCTTGGTTACTTGAGGGACATTAGTATTTAAATGAAATTAAATATTTGAAATAGTCTTTTGATGATAGATTTATTTTGTATATTTCAGGGATCTAGGAGAGTTGCTGGAACAAATTGCAATGACTATAAAGTAGTTTATTGACAAGGTGAAATTGAAACCAAAGAAAGACACTACCGAGTTGAAATGAGGAAATCATGCCCTACTTTGATCTTCAAGATTATTCAAATATTCAATCTTATTGTTGTACAAAAAAATCCCTATATATATTTTATTTGTTATAAATTACAAGGTTTCATACATATTGCTAGTCCATATTGCAAAAGTCTTAGATGTTTTTACACATATCAAGTAAATAAAAATAAACCATTCAACAATGATGGAAACTACATATAAACTACAACTAAATTTGTGTAATTTTAGAATAAATTAATTTGTATTTGGTCGACCATAGACCAAGTGAACATAGCTAGTTACTATCGTTTACAATTGCTCACTGCTAATATGTCTACATTCATAAATAATTTCCAACAAACTGCTATACAATATGGATGATGTGAACTATAAATGAATCCATATATTTACCTATAAATAAGAATAGAAGGAGATCAAACCTCCTATCTCCAATTCAAATCAACCATGTAATCTCTTTGTGTATCTCTATTTTCTACTTTTCATGGTGTGAGAGCATTTAAAATCTTTGAGCTCTAGGTTGTGAAACCAAGCTATAGAGTAAAACTGCAATAGGAAGCACATATTTGTTGCAACCAAGGGAGAGAACTGTATGAAAACTATGACTATAATGTATGAATGGAGTTGAGAGTCTTTGAGTTGTATAGTGTTTGGATAAAGCTGATACAAGTTTTGTTGACTTGTGTTGAGTTTCAATAGTTTTTGAAGTAGATTTATAAGGAAGAGATGGTATTGGAGTACAGGGGTGTGAGTGGTTGCTGCGTAATAGAAAAACAAGCCAACATTTATCAAGTGAAATAATTTCAAAATCTTTGGTCTGTTGTGTTAGTCGTGTTGAGGCTTGTGGAGAGGCTTGCATGAGAAGAGAACATTGTCCTCCTGTGTTGCAAGTAGTTTTGAAGGTGACATAATCCTAATTAATTCTATAAAATTTTAGTCTATCTTTGTTGTGAGCTTTAAAATATTTTCTTTAAATGGTACTTGAAAATGAGAAAGAAAAAAAATAAAAATAAAATAAAAATCATTACATGTTGGAGTTTCCACTCATTTTGTATTATTTGTTTCATCTAAAAATCAATGCATTGGAAAGCGTTAAGGGTAATAGTATATATTAACACTATTTTTCAAGGAAATAATTAGTTCCCACTCTTTTATGTTCATATATTATTGATTTTAAGAATAATTATTGTAATTATTGATTTTTTCTCCCATTCTTTTTTGTTCATATACTAGTGCTTGCACCTCAACAAGGTGCAATGGTTACGCCGATAGCAGGATATACTATGGCAATATATTGAGGGGCAGGGGAAAAAAGTGCAAGAAAATGTTGATTGCTTTTCTTAAGACTAACTATTTATAGATTGATAGGATGCGAGACGATTTGAATATGAACAAATGGAACTTTATTTAAATCGATATGCTATGCTAAATAGTTTCACAACATAATATTTTATGTACAATGGAAGAAGACTTGTAACTTAAAAGGTCGATTAGATTAAGTATAGTTGTTGTTGGTTAATGATATACCTTGTAGCCGAATGTAACATAATGGAAAACTGCATGTTGCGGGAAAATATTTTTATAATACAAAAACTATTTTATGACACATGAAATATGGAATTATTTCTTGTTGATTTTGTTGTCCTGCTGTCCACAATGAACTTACCTAAATAAAACATGCTTGTTCAAGTCTCACAATCCTAGTTGCTAACAAATTTATTTGGTTGGCAAGAACTTTAGCTAGAATTTTGTAGGTCACACCATGATTGGAGTAAATGCACTTGCACAGTAGCATGTGGATCAAAGGCAGTTGTAGCCATTGACTGCATTGGTTGTTCTCATTGCCAGTAAATATACAACTTTATTGAAAATGATAATTTATGTAATGTCATTGAATTTATCTGCCTTCAATCATTGACTACAACTTTATTATGTTAATGGGAATTACAATTGGTGTGTTTAGTTAAGATCATATAATTGTATTATTATATTGTTTAGAATTGTTTCTTGTTGATTATGTTGTCATGTTGTCCACAACGAACTTACTTGAATAAAACAAGTCTATTCAAGTCTCACAATCCTAGTTGCTAACAGATTTATTTGGTTGGCAAGAACTTTAGCTAGAATTTTGTAGGACACACCATGATTGGGGTAAATTTATTCGACATTTTTTCAATTGATTACAATTCTTTCTTTCTGTTTAAACTTATTTGCTGGCATCTTTCAATTTTGAGGCTCACAATAAAGGCTCTGATGATGGCTGTTGAACATAAAATCAATTGCTCAATAATAAAAGAATTGGCATTTTTTGAACTTTTTAAAAAACATAAAAAATAGGTGTAGTTTGAATTTTTAATTCTAAAATGTAGCAAATCCAACCACATTGACTACAACTTATCCATATTTATTGCCTGTTAGTGAAACATGCAAATTTATTTAGCACCTTTGGAATTGGAATCCTGGATAAAATTATGGACCTTTAAAACCCCACCATGTTATATGTTTCCAAACTTTTAAACCAAGTGTCACGAGGCTAATCGTGTGACACTGTCAAAGTTCCTTACTCAGCTGCTTAAGAGGTCCAAGAATTTCACAAACTCCACAAACTAATAGGTGTAGTTTGAACCAATTCACACACAAAACATTGCATAGGTATTTGAGGTAATATGCAAATTTATTGATATCGACTCAACCCTTGGTTCATTTTAAATTTGGAACCTATGTTGGTTCCTCGTCACACTAAGATCCTTGAGCTCTACCAAAATACTCACCCCTGATTTGCAATGTCTCTCTGAAATGCAACCTATTGATGCGACCTCATTCTAAATGAACTCTTCACAAAAAGTCCAAACCTGGAACCCATGGATCTTTGGTACTCTACTCAATAGTGAAGTGCACGCCAATGCCTCTTGTGGGCTGGAGTGTGACATACTATCAGATGCACTAATTACTTCAATAGAATTGGTACAATCTCTCCAATACAAATGAAAATTTCTATGATGACATGTGCATCGAAGACAACTAACAATGTGAGCTTGTATAACACCAAGTTTTAATGAGTTGAAAGCTACAATAACACATTTTATTTGAAGACAATTTTCAAAGGGTGTAGGTTAGAAAGTTGTTTGATGATTTTAGTGTTGCTAGTCATGTGCACTTTTTAAGTCCATAGTTGGTCTCAGTAAATAAGAGCCAAAATTCATTTTATTGTTTTAAGAATAAACTCATTGAGAGCACAAATCATAAACTTAGAGAAGAGGTTGTAATGCTATTTTTCCTTATAATTTCTTCCAAATTCAAAGCTGTAAAAGTCCACATGAACTTTCAAGACTAAATTTTTTATGGATGTCTGGATATAAGGAAGACTATTATTTTGGGCATATAACGTAGTGATTGGAAATGCGTATCCTTTGTACCTAAAAATGTGTTAAAAAATATTTTGTGAATTGGAAATCCTATAGATACTCGAGAATGCATCAATTATCAAATAAGGACACTAAACAATTAGAAAGAAACAAACAGATATACTTCAAGTTGGCATTGCATTTTTCAATTCTTATCCAATTTTAACAAAAGGATGACTTCTAAGAAACGTGGGATAGGTTATTCTTTGACATGGTTCCTTTGCTGACCATTGCAATAATAGTAAAGTAGATAATTGGAGGATTACACATACTTACAAGCTCCTAAACCAAGGGCAGAGATATCCTTTGCCCCAAAAGACTGAACTAATCAAGTGTCATTTTAGCATCTTGCATGGATCCATTTGACCTTGATGCTATGAGATTTAACACTTAATTGTCAATTTCTAAATTCTCCTGTAAGGAAATCGCATCCAAAAGAAAGAAATGGCACAAATGTCACTACTCCATTTTTCCATGCACATTCTCCTTTAGCAGGACACAATATTCCTTTTTGGGTAGCCATTTTATCATCCACCATTATGTCAATATACTTTGAAAATATCTCCACAACTTGTAAAAATCATAGTAGAAGATTTCACACCCACATGAAATTTCTCCCATTAGATGAAAACCCCATTTTCCCTTCTAAATGAAAACCGAATTTGCTTTCACATTTACACATACAATGTTAAAGAACAACCATCCTACACAACATACCCAATTTGTTTTAATAAAAGGGGAGAAAATTGATATTTACAGTGGTTGCAACTTGATTGGACTGTCCAAAGAGACTGATAAGTGGCTACAAGTTGTGTGACCTAAGGAGGAAGAGTATAGTGCACATCCCAATTTGTAATCTCTTCAGAGGTGACCAAATATCTCTCTCTCTCTATAATACTCGACAAAAAGTCCCCATATCCTATGGATATTCCATCTGTCACCAGATTCGAAAACCCCAACACCAAAACTTCCACTGCATCACATAATAAGTGAAAAATCCAAAGCTCAAAGTGGTGAGGATTTGGAAATGGCAGAGACCAAGGTGTATATTTTGAAGACACATTTTCAAATTATCGTAAGGTATTCACAAGCTCATGAATATTCTAGAAATGGCATTGAAAGACTCAAGGCTATTAAAGAGACTGAAAGAACTCTTACAAATGTCCACCACAACACATAAGAGTTTATTTTGTTTTGAAGACTCGATAAGACCAACTGCTTGATGATAAAAAACAACAAATAACTATGACAACCTTAACAGTATGGCATTTCATGAAATATATCACAAACATAAATACCATTTAAATATGTCACTTACCTCAAAATAAAGAACTGAGAAAATATATTAGTCCTAAATGTGTGTTCCACTTGGTCAACTTTCATGTCTTCAATCCTCTCTACCACATGATTGTCTGCTACATTGTTAACCAATATGTCAATACACCCATACGCTGCAATAACATTGTCCACAACCTACACAAAATACCAATTTACGACTATATGCTATTTTTTTTAAGATGACAAATTGTCTACACACAAAGTTTTGGGATAGTTTGAAGTTGCATCATTGGTTGTGAAACCCATATGATGTTCAACATTTAAGCCTTTTGGGATTGATTTGAAGATGAATTTAATTGTGATCCTCTATTTGTGAACACCAAAGTAACGAAGGATGCTCGCAAATTATTGCTATACAATGTTGAATTGGTATGTTTTTATTAAAATTGTGTAAGATTTTTTGAATTAATGTTTTAAATCAAATTTAAAAATCTATCATCAGAATAAAGAAAACATATTTTGAGTTTGATTGTAGAGTTAGGTTCTTATGGGAAGAGAGAGGAAGAGAAGTATAGAGTTCAAGAATCCTAGGAATTTAAGAACTTAGAAACAATTTAGACAATAGAGACAAATGAAATAAAAGAATGGTCTAAATATGAAAAGATGATTAATGTAGGATTCATAAGACCCATAAACAATTTACCTTGGATCTCTAACATAGTTCATATTTCCAAACATGATGCTTGAGTTCACATGTCTATAGACTTTAGGGACCCTAACAACACATCTCCTAAAAATGATTTCCCTCTACCTAGCATTAATTCGATAGTAAATTCAATTTCTAGACAAAAACTTGTCCTTAATGGATGATTTGTATTACTACAATCAAATCTTAATAAATTAGAAATCCACAAAATTAACACAAAAAAACTTTCACCACATCATGTAGTACATTTTATTATTAATCATATCATTTGAGTTGACAAATGCAAAGAGTTACTTATTAAAGGGCCACAACGCTAATCTCCCATGACCTAATGCAAGATATCATAGAAGATTATGTAGATGATATCTAAGGGAAATCAAAACAATGAATCCATCATATTTA
>VDFB02187244.1:0-11574 GCA_007258455.2 Sequoia sempervirens | reverse complement strand
GCATATGCTTTGGAAATTCAAATGCAAAAGTGGAGAAAAACTAAGCTCTTGCATGGGGTATTACATTTCGGATGTAATGGCTCAAAAATTTTGAGATACTGTATGTTGGATGTAAATTTGAGTCATTATATGGGCTTGGAAAGTTTGGATGAGATGCAAAAAATGGAGTGATTGCACGAAAACTAGGGCTTGAGTGTGATGGGTGCAAAAAATGGAGCGCAATGGATCATCTTGGCAAAAAGGGAAAATTTTGGCAAAAATGTGTATATGTGATAAATTTTAGTGATGTTGCAAGTGGAATGGAGAAAAATTTGTAGTAGTGTTGAAAAATGGAAAAACTGCAAGTGAATGTGGATGCTTTGCAAAAAGTTGCAAAGTCGTTAAAATTAATGACATTGCAAGTGGGAAGAACTTTTCTTTGTTGCAAAATTGCCAAAAATTACCGATCTTGCAAGTCAAAGAGGGTAGAACTTTACTTTTTTGCAAATTCAGTAAAAAATGTTGATTTTACAACTTTACTTTTGTTTCTTGTCAAATCGTTAAATTTTAATGATTATACAAGTCAATCTTTATTAAATTACTTGTTGGGTCGAGAAAAACCCCAACTTGCAATTCAACTAGCAATGTTGGGGAAAATCCCCGACACTACATTTTGACTTGCAATGTCGAGGAAAATCTCTAACACTACAATTTGACTTGTAGGGTCGAGGAAAAACCCTGACATTGCAACTTGAGGTTTGGATAAGTAACTTGCAGGGTCGGGAAAAAACTCGACACTAAAATTTGTTTGTAGGATTGGGGGAAAACCCCAACCTTAAAAAAAAATTAACTTTGACTTGCAAGGTTGGGGAAAAACCCTAACCTTGCAAACTTTTGCAGCTTTGACTTGTGAAGTCAAGGAAAAAACCTGACACTGCAAGTGACTTGCAATGTCTCATAAAAACCTCGACACTGCAAGTAAATTTGCAATGTAGGAGAAAAACACCAACACTACAACCTTTTTAATTTTTGCAACTTTAACTTGTAGGGTCAGGGAAAAACCCTGACACTACAATTGACTTGTAGTGTCTTAGAAAAACCTCGACACTGCAACTACAAGTAATTTTCCAAATCCTACAAATTGAAATTTTATAACTTGCACCAAAAGGAAAATTTCGATGAACGGTCCAACGAAGGTTAATTCTCAAAATGACTTTATAAGGCTAGGAAACCATGCATGAGGACCAATGAAATTCACCTCATTTTGCATTCTTAGAGTATGTGGGGCTATGAAACAGATAAGTTTTGTAAGGGTTATCCCATGAATTGAGCATGTTGAATTCAAGGATAACAGTTGGCTCTAGCTGGGGAGTTTCCTTCAGTCATTCTTTGAAACAATCAAAGGGAGAAGTATTCCAATCTCTAATTTCCTTCATCCATCCATTGGGTGTAGAGTTAGGCAACAAAAACAAAAACACTCAAAAAAGAAAAAGAAACTATTTTCACCAAAAAGTTGGTGAATCTTGAATAGTCCTCTCCTTTTATCCCATAATGCATCATACAATGTGTATGCCAAGATCCAAAATGTGATTATGATAATTCCACAACCTTTCATTTTTGGTTTGACACAAATTCCTCACCTAAAAAACCACTAACTTAGCATCACCTTGAGTATGAAGGTTTTGGATCCCTTTCTTACATGCAACCTCAATCCCTAACAACAATGCTTCAAATTTTATAGTGTCATTAGTCTTATCAAACATACAGTTTGAAAGAGAAAGGGGAGATTTTTCCTTCGGGAGATATGAGAAAAATTCTTGCTCCTAATCAAGTAGAAGAGCAATTTCCATTAAATTCAATAGTCCAAACATCATTTGGATCACCTAGATTGGTAATTTCAAAATTTATGACTTCTTCATCCAGAGAAGTTTTACCATTTGAAGAAGATTCTTTTTCTGAAGATGATTCTCTATCTAAAGAAGATGAGCCATTAATTATCTACTCTTTACTTGAATCTTTATTTGAGGATTCAGATACATCATCAGTTTGCAAAAATAAAAGCTCATCCTAGAAGACTCAAAGAGAATCTGAGTTTTTGGGTCATCAAATTTTGTTACAGTAAACTTTGCTTCCCTTTCTAGAAACAACTTCTACATAAAACCCTTGACAGGTATTATATCCTTAGACCAATCCATTTTTTTTTTCCTCCACATCCTTGCAGAAATTTCATCCTAGCAATATTCCATAGGATGTAGGAACATCAACCACCAAGATAGTCATTTTAATCTTTTTCTCTGGGAATGTGGCTAATGCAAACTGTGCATCCTTTATTTTCTCAATTAAAGGCAATTGTTTATTCTCCATCAAAAAGCAACGACTAAAATTGTTTTGTAAGATTAAGACCCAAAGAGGTAGCCACTTTTCTAAGCATGACATTGTCAGAAGCAACATAATCAATTACATAATTGCTCAACTTATAACCATTAACAAGCAAAGAGATGGATAACAGATCTATCCTTCCAAGGGCAAGGAATAGAAACTAAGCTTTTCTAAGGAGGCTTAGGTTTGGAAAAAATAGGGATATCTGGAGAGGAATCAAGGCTTGGATGGGTTCCCTTGCCTTTGACAAACTTAACAAGTCTATCAAACTAGTCGGGAAATTAGCTATTAGATATTCAACCGAGCAAACATTTGAATCTTAGTCTTTTTTGCTATATCAAAGGCTTTGAAGGAACTTTGCAAAGAGGACGAGGAAATTTCATTGGTAGGTTTGACAATAGGAGCACTATTCTTTGGAATTGGAGTATTGTCCTTAAAGGTATTGATGAAGATACAGGACGATGAGTGGTACTTACTTTCTTTGTCATTGTTTTATCTTTTATTTGCACTAGCAAATGAGTTTCCCTTTTAGCAATAGTCATTGGTGGTTGTGAACTATCCTTTTCTTTTTTCATGTCAACTTGAAGCTGATCAAGTTGAATTTTTTTGCAAACGTGTGAACACAGCATGAGCATCAATCATAAGATCCTCTTCATCAAATTCATTTTCAACATGTAGGTAGCTAATATTTGAGTCACCAATAGGATTTGCTTCCTCATCTTGGAATTGATCGACATTTTCCTCTATATGATATTTCAGTTGTGCATAATCATCTTGCTCAGCTTCATAATAACCTTCGGCTGTATTGGTGGGTGGAGCCTCAAGAGCAAGTCTTCCTTGTAGTGCAGGAAGTCTATTCTAGTTTCTATTACCAAAATAGTTGGAAGAATTTTGAAAGGTTCTCCTTGGAAAATATTTGTATGGAGGATTAGATGGACCTTGAGAAACCTATTTCTTCAATGCTAGCAATTGATTTGCTAGTTTCTGCATCATAGGATCGATGCTTGTATTGGTAGATGAAGATGAAGATGCTTGGCCTTTATTTTTATTTTCTTATTTTACCTACAAGAATAAAATCAACTTTGAAGCTAGTAGCCAACTATTGTGCTACTTCAAGATCAACTAGAACTGTACTCTGCAACAAGAAACTTCTAGAAATTGTGTGTAAATGAAGAAACATTTGAGATTATGAGTTGTTGGCTTAGCCTCAACAGGAATCCTTGTTACCAATTTATTAAATTTGGACACAAACTCACACATGGGTTCATGTGCTTCTTTTCTCATAGTTGTAAGTTGTGCTAATAAGGCATGTGCATCTTTTGTATGCTTGAAATGTTCTTCAAATTTGGTGTAGAGAGTAGCCCAATTGATAACAGTACCAGGAGCAAGAGTATAAAACCATTCTACAGCTACTCCTTGTAAGGTCTTAATGAATAAACTTAGGAAAACATCCTCATGTTCAACACCAAGAACACCACATATAATATAGAAAGCAGCAATATGTTCATCAGGACATGTTGTTTACCATCACCATAGAACTTGGGGATGTTCTTGTGAGAAATGCTAGGAAGTTTGTGCAAAGGGGCTGCCAAATTTAAAGGGCCAAAAGTAATACCCCATGGTCCAACAGGTGGTTGAGGTTGAGCCATAGTGCCTTTAATAATAGTTGCTTGAACTGGTGTGATAGGTAAATTTCCCACAAAATTATAAGATTCACTTGGAAGCAGTGATCTAATTATTCAAGGAGGATAACTTTGTGTATGATGTAATGGTAACCTTGCTCATGGAGGAGAAGGGATAATATTATTGCATTGTAACAACTCAAAAAATGGATCAACTTGACCTTGCGAACTGCGAGTGTATCTTCTACATGCCAAAATGTAGTCCTTGAAATAAAATAAAAATCAACAATAAAAGATACTCACAAACTTGCAATAAGACATTGGAATACTTGTTTGCTTAACCTAAAAGCGTGAGGCTTTAGTTCTATGCTTGTATCCCCAAAAAAGTTCCCATAAAATAGTTGGGTGAATATTTTGTAATCCCTTTTATAGATTACAAAATAGTGATTTCAACCATAGTTATTATGAGATAAATCTCTCCTCTCAAAAAGGGGAGGCTCCCTTCTTATTGCTCACTACAATTAACTAGAAACCAAATTAAGATATAAACATTATAATCATCCATGGGGGTGTCTCTATTAGCATATCCTCTTGTTTTAGGATAAGAGAAATAAATAACAATGATATCATCAAATACAACTAGATAGAGAAATAATAACTGATACTTGCTAGTACCAATGAATAAAAGTAACCGAAAAACATACAAAAGCACAAAGTCTTTTCATTGTCTTCAATGTGAGTTTTGAATTAACCAATGATGTGAGTTGGATCACAAAGCCTTTCAACTCACTTCACAAAAAGGTTCATGTACCAAGTGAATAATCCCAAACACAAAGTCTTCAAATTATCCTCCAAAAAGATTCCAAGAGTAACTGTATCACCAGTTGTAGCATAAATTCTGTCAACTAATAATACCAATGATCCACAAGAATGTAATTGAAAATTACAACACAAAGTCTACAAGTTTCCAACATGATTCATATACACAAAGTGAATAACTATAAGCTCAAAGTCTTTATAATCCTCCACCAAGAAACGCTTTCAATGCACACACAACTTAAGTAAACAATATAACACAAAGTTTATATGACTTATCTTGAAGGTCCTTCAACCGTAATAAAGAAACACCACTTATCTAATCAACATAAAAGAAATCAATAAGAGTGACATAAGAACATCCTTATTCATATAAATTTGATTCAACACAAAGTTTGAAACCAAAATTGCCTTCTTTATTGATTGGATTTTGCAATTTGAACTCAAAGTCTCAAAGTTGATTCTCAATTTGGGTAGCACTTTTTTACAGTAGATTAAAGGTAAAAATTACAAATGAGATCTCTTATATTTATAGATGAGAGCTAAAGAGCTAATCTAGGAAAATTCTAACTGCTTTGACTTATTCAACATTTGAGGACCCAAAATTATTAGAGGACTTCATTGTTGTTACATGTGTTTAAAATTTTACAAATGACATGTAAATTGTCTTGAACAACTAACTACAAAAACTTGTAAATACTAAAAACTAATACAAAGCAGATTTATCCTTCTTCAACATCCTTCTCCATGAAATCTTCATGATGGCGTACACTTCATCACTATCTAGCATTGGAGTGTACTTGGAGATAATGAAGATTTCTTAGATTGATTCCTTTGATGGTGTTGAACGCTTTCTAGTGCCTTTCAGGAATAATTTTCAAGTTATCTAGAGTAAACTAAAAATCCATCATTTTGTCCACTAAAGCTATTGAGAAAGCTTCATCTTCAAATTCCTTTCGAACCATTGATATATACTATTGAATAACTAAAACATTGCCCAAGAACTTTGTGGTTGTGTTTCAAAGTGTTCTTTCTCAATGACAGGAAAGAATTCAATCAAAACTACTCAGGAACCTAGACACAAAAGATCAGTATGACATGTGATCCATAACTGTTGGTCATGTGGCACAGTTGTGCTATAACAAATACAAGATGCTTTCATGTGTGATCCATGTTTAATGTGGCTATGTTGTGATAGAAATGGAGGCACTCATATGAGCACAATTCATCTACAAATTAATCATTGTCATCACAATTAGGTGTCAATCATCACTGGGTGCATTCAGGTTGACTCAAGTTTAACAGGTTACAATGTAATGATAGCATGATCCAAGAGTGATTACCTCTTGCTGCAATAAAGAGCTTATAACTCTGGTTGATATGTAGATTGGTTGTGTTATATCAATTATGTAGTGCATTCAAACACAACCCATGTTTAATGGGCTATTCTAAAGAGTGGTCAAGATTTTCTAAACCTTATGAATGTTACTTAAAAGTGTACAACTTAAACTACAAACCAAGTTTGTTACATACTTGAATGCAATCTTGGGTTACCACAAACTATAATAATGTGATCTGCTAATAACCATTATGGGAAGTATTAAAGCAAGACCCATGCTATATAGGATACATTTCCATGATTAGTTTTGCATACCTTAATGATTAAACACAAGCTTTCCACACAATCTAGGATACAATCCAAGATCATACCATACCTTGTCAGCATAGCTAATTTTTTGACCCAAGATTTAAGGTTGTTTTTAATACCAACAGAAGCATTGGTAAGAGCATGACTAGGTACAAACCCTAGGCCTTCCATAGAAACGTAAACCATAACTCACAACAACAAAAATACCCAATACCAATTTTTTTAAATACCCATATAAATAAAATGCCCAACATCCTTAGTCAATAACATAGGGTTCATCAACATCAATTTTTTTAATGTCCAAAAATGATAACAAAATCAAAATTGTGTAATACCAAAAAAGGTTGAGACCTCATTTGTTTCTCAGAAAAAACATTATCTTGATAGCGAAAAATATCTAGTACCATTTTTTTAAATGCCCATTTCAAGTGAAAACCCAACATCAAAATACCCAAACATCCAATGAACTTTATGGCTAGGAAGATTTTCTCTCGAAAAATAAAGTTTTATGCAAAAAAAAGTCATTTATTTAGTCATTTACAACTGTGATTTTATCCGATGATCAAATTAGTCATTTATTTAGTCATTTATAGCTATGTTGCAAAAAATGGGTAGAATTTAGTCATTTTAGTTGTCATGACTAAAATTTTTAGTCGCGTAGTCATTTATTTGCCAAATTCTACTAGTGTTATAATGCCTTGGCCACATATGTAGGTTTTTGAGGCATAGATAGGCTTGTGAGCACTTTCATACATTATCTTAAAGAAATATGGTCTCACATATAATGCAACACAATAAATCTGGTTGAAAGGAAATTTAGAAAGTTCAAGAAAAAACTACCAATAGCATGTAAATCCCAATTCTATGACCTTTTTATCAAACTCTTGCTTACCTATACTAAGGTTAAAGTATTAGAATATGGAATATAAGAAAAATTATTTTGTTTAGAAAGATAAGGGCCAAAAGTGGCCAAGAAATGGTTTAGATCTGAAATAAAAGATATAGTGCACTTATGTTATAAAAAAATGGCATGCTCATATTAAAATGTGGGAACATGAAGGCTCAATCACATTGTAAATGTGAGCATGTTTAGGTTTGGTGAATCAAATCCTAAATATTTTTGTATTTTAATGCACACATGCATTATAACATGATCATGTTATAATGTGAGTGCATTATGTTGACAAAATAACCCAAAAGATATTGCAATTAAGGGCTACCTTATTTAATGTATTTCTTCATTAAGAGAAAAGTATGAGTGGAAGAAATCACAACCATACTTTGAGTTGAATCAAAGCCACCTCATTGTTAAACATAGCTTTTCATTGATGTCAAAGGAGTAATGTCCTTGATGACAGATAGTGTTCACTGATGTCTAAGGAGTAATGCTAGCTAAACAGTGAGAATAAATGTAATCATACTTGAATTATCATTCCATTTTGAGTATAATGAAGAATACTGAATATAGTATGCTTGCAATATTATGCATGTATCTATTCATGTTGATAGAGGTACTCCATAAGTCTGATTCAAAATTTTTGATGTCAGATACTTATGGTAGAGAGATTTCTCTGGAAACATGTGAAGATCATGATCTATAGTTCTTCCTAAAGGCGATTTATGGCCTGTGGTTTGAATGGTGAGTATTTCTACACATGTTCTATCATATTCCAAAGTTTTTGGTAGTTATGTTTAGCATACAAAAATATTGAAGTGATAGAAGGGTCACTATGCTAGTTAATCAATTAGTGGTTGTTCTAGAACTGTGTGGCAATAGCTAGTAGCATGTGACATTCGAATATAATGTGGGAAGGAGAAATAGGTCCAAGTTAAGGACCTTATGAAAGAGCATGGAATCATGTTAGTGTGGCACTAACAAATTTATTTTAGGACCTACCTGTTACACATTGTAAGGAAGCTAAGGTAGCAGATCAACTTACTACACTAATCTTGAGAGGAGGATAATGCAAAGCTTTACAAATATTTTCAACAGTTACAAAAACTTAAATAGAAATAAACATAAATATCATGCATACTACAATGCAGTGATTTATGTGGGGAAAACCCTTTCGAGATAGAAAGACTAGACTCCAAAATCCACCCAATATATTATTCAAAAATCACAAAGATTACAATATACTTGTAGAGCAAGCTTATTACAAGAGTGTCACCAACCAAAGATCCAGAGGCAACATGACCACTATCAGACTCTCAAACTACATCACAATACACATAGTCGTAAGATTTACAATAATAAAATATCCCAAAGTGCTTTGGGGCACCGCACTAAGCCCCCATCAAGGCATGGCCCCTAGATACCCTTTGTTGGGAGTACTTTCGGTGGGGTAAATTCCTTGCTCCCCCCACGCTTTACATATCACAGGCCCTTATGTAATTGTGCTGCTGGAGACATTTTCCCAACAAAACTCCCACTTGTTGAACACCTTGCAAGAACAATGTGAGGGTGTAACCATTGTCTCTTTAATTGCTAGGGGCCGAAAGGCACATAGTCTCTGGACACCATATGAACTTTTCTATGCTCACAAGCTTAGTTAAAGAATCAACAAAATTCATCAAAGTCTCTACTCCAACTAACTTCAATCTCTACCATCTCTCTACCTCATATATCTTAACAAAATGATATTGTACATCAATGTGTGCTTGGTCCTAGCATGAAACATGCCCAGCTAGACATATCACACTGACCATAGAATAAATTGTCAAGGCACCTTGTTTATTCCAAGTAATATTCGAATATAGACTCTAAGCTAAATGGATTTTTTACAAGTATGAGTAGTTGTCATATACTTTGCTTCAGTAATAGACAAAGAAACCAAAACCTCACTTACTCATCCAACTAATTGCACCACCAAATAAAGTAAACACATAAGCACTAGTGGATCATCTACTATCAACATCACCTATCCAGTTTGAATCCACATAACCATGAATATCAAGGGAAATAAATTGTCTTCATTCAAATTACTATGATAACACAATGAATACTCTGAGGTACCAAGTAGATATCTAAAGACTCTTTTAATTGTATCCCAATGAACTCTACCAGGACTAGACATATATCTAGAAAGAACTCCCACTGCTTGGTAATATCTGTTCTTGTATAAACCATAACATACATCAAACTTTCAACTACACTCTGGTAAGGCACTCTGCTCATGTCTTCCATATTTGATGGGGATGTTGGACAATATGAAATCTTGATAACTTTGTTCCAACTAAAGAAGGAACACACAATGGTCTACAATCCTTCATATCAAACCTCTATAAAATTTAATTGACATACTTACTTTGGCCAAGCCATAACTTTCTATTCACTCTATCTCTTTTAATTTCCATCCCAAAAATGTGTCTAGCTGCACCAAGGTCATTCATATCAAATTTAGTAGCAAGATAAAATTTCAATTCTGAAATCATAGCTTTCCCTTTAAGAATAAATATATCATCAACATATAATGCAATAAATAGAAAAATTATCACCATTAGTTTTATAATAAACATAATGATTTTGATTTAGAATGCTCAAACCCAAACTAAATACATATGCATAATTCTTGGTACCCACATCCTAGGACTCTGCTTTTAGACCATACAAAGATTTATTCAATTTGCAAACCAATTCTATTTTTACCTTCACCATGTAGTGCTTTACAGCCATACAAATACCTCCTCCAAGTCATCATTGGCGAAAGAATTTTTCACATCTATTTGCTCAACCTCTAAATCATAAGCAATAGCAGTAGAAAGTAAAAATCTAATGGATGTCATTTTTACAACATCAGAAAATATCTCACCATAATCAACACCCTCAAATTGAGAGTAAACTTTCACAACCAACCTTGCTTTGTACTTCTCAATACCACCATTTGAATCAATCTTTTTCTTGAACACCCATTTGCAACCAATAGGTTTTCTTCTCTCAAAAAATGGTACAAGTATCATTCTTTTTCAAATATGCCATTTATTTATCCATAGCAATCTTCCAATATTTTGCATCATTCATACCTAATGTCTCTTCTACCAATTTGGGTTCATCCATGTTAGTATTCAAAGAAAAATACATCTTCAATCATCAGGTGAATACCTTTAAGGTGGTTTTCTATGCCTCAAGTAGACCTACGAACAAGGTGAGTCAGAGGTTATTCCTCCTCTTCTAAATATTTGGAGCTATATGAGCTCTCCTCAACTTCTTTTCTATCCATGGGCCTCGATTCAACTTTCTCAGGTGTAGAAGGAAGTTGAATCACATCTTCCTATTTACTTTTTTATGGATGAAATGTATTATAAAAAAGAATAGTTTCTCTAAAATAACACTTCTACTATATACTACCTTCTATGCAACAAGATCCCAAAGCTTGTATCATTTCACACCATAACTGTATTCAATGAAGATACATTTCATAACCTTGTTCTCCAACTTTGTTCACTTCTCCTTTGGCACATGTGCATATGCCTCGCAACCAAAAACTCTAAGATGTCTTAATGAAGTCATGTGCTTGACCATGCCTCTATGGGTGCCTTATCAAGAGTTTTTGTTGGAGGCCTATTAATCAAGTAACAAGTAGTGGCAACAACTTCAGCCCAAAACCTTTGTTCTAGACCAGCACCACTCAACATACTCCTAGCCCTCTCCATCAATTTCCTATCCATTATTTTTGTAACTCCATTCTATTGTGGAGAATACAAAGCTGTCTTTTGTCTATGAATACCATAATCTTTATAAAATCTATCAAAATCATAAAGAGAAAAAATCATCACCATTATCAATCCTCAAACATTTTATTTTCTTTCCAATATGAAACTCAACCATTTCTTTAAATTCTTTAAATTAATTGAAAACTTCATATTTACTCTCTAAAAAGTACACCCATTTCCTACTATAAGCATCAATAAATGAAAAATAATATGTGGTTTACCAATTGAAGGAACATCTACAAAGCCAAACACATCATAATGAATGAGATCCAATACACCACAAGATTTATGAGAACTCGAGTAAAACTAAATGTGGTTTTATTTTCCATAAATGTAATCCTCATAAAAATCAAATTCAAGATTACAATCAAACAACCTTTCAACAAGGTTTTTATTTTTCAAGGTCCTTAGACCCTT
>VDFB02187242.1:0-14632 GCA_007258455.2 Sequoia sempervirens | reverse complement strand
TTTATTTAGTGAAGATCTGAATCATCATTTATCCTGCATATTGTTTTATGAATAGATAAATTAACTATATAAAGCCTAATCAAAATGCAAACTACAAAAATATTTGATTGATGATCTAGAAATCATGTATGAAAATCGGCTATTACAAGTATCTCTACTAACAGTTATTCATGTTAGGTTCACCATTATGTAGACAGAGGAAAAATTGGTCTAAAATCTTATTGGATTAAGATTTAGATTTCCAACATCCTCAATGAAGTTGTCTACAAAACACACACATGCAAAACAAATATCTAATATAAACACACATGCATATTAATAAGGATTTACTCAATTGTTTTCCTACAATCACAATCTTGTGTTGAGAAATAGGTGTTCTTAGAAGCACACACAAGAGGTTATTATTGACGAATATGAGAGATATTCAAATGAAATCAAAATGAGAGAAATGCAAAATACTAGTGATGAATGCAACTATACTATGAGCAAATAGATATCAAAATAGTGCAAAACAAAGAGAGCTAAAAGCGGATGCAAAGATAATGAGAATGTGAAGATCATGGATGATCCCAAGATGAGAGGGGCTATGTTTAAATAGGCGTCCTCAGGGTGAATCCAAATTTCAGGAGAAATTTGGGATAAAAGGTTATGTGGAATTTTATGAATATTTCATAAATGCATGAATGAAATTAGTGAAAAGATAAATGATAATTAACTAAATGATTATGCAAATAGAGTTAATGAAAATGCAATTGATTTAAATACAATATGCAATGGATAAATGATGTAGGAGCATCCAGGGTGTAAGAGCAATCTTGCATCACCAAAACAAAAAATGTTGTTTCTTTTCAATAAGGGCTAAAATTGGTAGGGTTACTATTTTTGTAAGTTTGCACTTATGCACAGTTGGACACAAAATATTACACAAACCTCCAGAATGGTAAATTGAAGCCAATGGCGAAGAAATCACTTCAATACAATTTGTCATTTGAAAGATATTAAAATTTTAATTTTCAAAAATCCTAGTAAAATCTTCAAGGTCAATTTTGAGGCACTTAGAGGCTCTGGATGGGCCTAAAAATTGGTGGAAAACAAAAGTAGATGGCCTTTAGGTCCTCCTTTCCAACACAATATTTCTCGAGACCTTTCCAAAAAGGCATTATAGTAGAAAATCTAACGGTTGGATCAAAAGTTATGACCCCACAAAGTTGTAATACCAAAATTAATAAAATTTCAAAATATCTTCCCGAGGAAGTTACACTTTCCAGAAGATTCTAGGGTGGTTACACTTTCCAGAAGATTCTAGGGCAGTTACACCTTCCAAATAAAGGATGTAAAGGGGGACCATAGAGAGAAGGTTGGAGTAGAGTAGAGGGTGGCTTCGATTTGCAAACTTGCAGATTTATGTAATCAGAAAGCCCATGTTATGGCAAATATAATGTTGTAATTTAATTTTCATTTCAGTGATAATATAAAATATTTGCTTTCCTTCTTGCATTTTGTTTGTGCCATTATCTGTTTTTTTTGTGAGTTTTAGATTGTAAAGGGAGTCCCCTTCATCAATAAATGATTATGCAAGTGTATTTAGTGATAATGGATTAATGAATTACACAAATGTTTAAATGATTTATGAATATGTAGATGATTAATGAAATGATAAAATTTATGAAATGGATTGTTTAAATGAAATGCATAAATGTTTGGATATGCAAATGATTTAGGGATAAAATATATTAATGAATTAATTAAATAGATAATGGAACCTATTTAATTATCAGAAGAAACTAAATTATTATAAGGACATTTTTATGTGTCTATTGGGATAACTAATACCAGAGCTTTGAGATTCTCCTTAAGGATCTGGAAAGCCTGATCACACTTCTCAGTCCACTCAAACCTCTTTCCTTTCTTTTGAATAGATGTTATTGGGGCTTCTATTTTAGAAAAGCCTTGCAATTTTTTTCTATAATATCCTGTAAGGCCCATAAAGCTTCACACTTTAGACACATTCTATGGTGTTGACCATTCTACTATTACTTTTATCTTTTCAAGATCCACAAACACTCCTTTTGCTGAGATGATGTGGCCTAGGTAATGCACCCTGTCTTGGTAGAATGGGCACTTGGATAAATTTCCAAAAAGCTTATTTTCCCTCAGTCGTTGTGGGACTTGTTACCCAGTTTTGGCTTCTAGCTCTAAAATCAGGTAACTTATTGTTTATTCTTTTGTGTTTACATTTAAACATTAAATTATACATCATGTTCTGCTAAAATTCATTAATGTGCATAAAGGAGATTGTCAAAACAAATTGCATTATTCAAGTTTTGCAATTACATACAAATAAGAAATAAAACCAACATGTATTGCAAATCTAATCTTTATTGATGATCATAAGCATATAATGTCCCTCACAAGCCAAGGCACTAGCTATTCTAATGCTTATAAAGAAAAGACTATACGCCTATAGATAATAGAAAATAAATTGCATATAAAATGAAAAGGGACCCGTCATTGCCTGGTGGAATGATGAATTCTGTTGGCTTGGTCCCACATCATCTCGGCCCTTCCCACTTCCCTACTTCTATTTGACGCCCTCCTCGTTGCTCCTAGGTTTCCTGTATCTAAAAAAATAGTGTTGTTAGAGCAATGAAAGGTACCTGATCAAAATATATGCAAAAAATCCATAAACGTGTAATCTGATGTCCATAAGCATTAAAATAGAAACATACCATAAGTGTCCATGAAAAAAAGAAAGGAGTAATCAAACACACCTATGATATGCTTTGTTTATCTAACTGGTTTATTCCTTGTGCAGATTTAAGACAAGTATGTTACTATTATGATTCAACTGATTACAACATGTGGGGTACAATGTGGCTACCACGAGGGTAGAGCCCAACATGCTACCCTCTGATGTTTTAAGAGGGATAGGAAATTGAGCAACTTGATCAAATCAATGATAAAAATATTCTTGATGCATTAAATCAATATGGAATCACACCAGTTGATCAAATTTTATTATCAGATTCAAGTTCAATTATAGATGCAACACATAATGTGAACTGTCAAGAAGTTCACACTTCATATTTTCACAATGAATCAATCAATAGGCCACCATCATGTCAAAAGGAGTCTATATTTTTCTAGATATGTCTTTCAATCTTCTTAAGTGGATCCAAGATCCATTTTATTAAAGAAACAAATGATTTATGTGAGAACTGAAGTATAGATGCATCAAGTTCAATTATAGATGCATCATGTTCAATTATGCATCCATCAATAGACAATGGTAACGAGGACAATCATCATTCACAAGAAGTTATCAAATGAGGGCAGCCACTGTGAAAAAAGGACTAATTAATGATAATCATTTACAATAATATGATTTTTTAGTGAAGTATAGCTTTCGAACTTACAATTGATGACAATTAAACACTTTCAGTATACACAAGGTGCAAAATTTATACATTAATAGTAGCTATCAGTAGTTAACATGAATCACGTGAAACCTATCATGTTATAGTTGCTATTTAATCACATGAGAGAATGGTGACCTATAAGTGGAAGGATACAATAGTTTACAGTCAATCATGTTAGACCTATGAGAGGTACAGTCACCTTGAAACTTCTTGAGTTTTTTTAAGGGAAGTTATGTTAGAATTGTAAAAATAGATGTTTTTACATATGATTTCACCTATAAACTTCCATATCTAGTCCTATCATGTGCATATTTCATCTATATTTTTCCATATTGTCCCTTTGAATCCTTTGGGTCTTGCATTTTCCACCTTTTGGTGCCTATTGACATAGGTCTTCTATTGTCTCCCCAACCCATTGAGCATTTTTTGCTTGCATAAGTCTATATTGCCTATCGGCAAGACTTATCATTTGTCACAGCGATTGGATCTTACTTATAGGTGGTTGTCAGCAAGACCTTGGTTTTGTTTCGGTGATCGGGATGATAGACAAATCGACAAAGCTTGGAGTTTTCGGCATTGCATCTTGGAAAATGTTTTTGAATCTTGCCGACTTATGCTTCAATGATCATTTCAGCTAGACATGGACTTTGGTGAAGGGTTATAACAACTTCACGTTGTTTCACTGACTGACAATGCAAGGGGATGCTATTTCGGCAAGAGTTTAGGGGTTTCGGTGACATCTCATAGCGAATTCAGTATGTCTCACCGACAAGGCTTTAATGATTTCTACATGTGGCTTTCGGCGAGAGTTCTATTTTGTCTTGACAAACACGAATGATCTCAGGTGACTTTCAGTGAAGCAAGGAGTTCTCTACATGACATCTCACCAAAGGCTGGATGTTATGGCGACTATTTATCTTTATCAGCATAGATGTTGCCTTGTCTTGATGACAGGGAAATAATGTGATGGAAGCTTTTGGTAAAGTGATGAGCAGTCTACATGAGGTCTCTATGAAGTTGTGTGGTTACAGTGATAGTGGTTAAAACATGTGTGCTTTTCGATGAGACTTTCCCTTTGTCACTATGACTCAGAATACATTAAGGTTTTCGGTATAACTCTATAATCTACAGGTGGTCTTGTCGATGACAAATTGTTATGGTGACTATGATCAAGACCAAAAGAGCTCATCGGTGAGAAATACCTGGTGTCTCAATGAATGGAAGCATGTGAAGAATCACATTTCGATATAAAGTTTTGTTATATGTATGACATCTCACCAATATCACAGGGCTATACCAAAACATAAGGAAGACAAATGGATAGTGACTTCAGAGTATTGAACAGTTTGTTATGACGATGCACGGGCAACATGTGAACAAGTGCAAGGGATGTAACAAGTTAATTGCCTTCAGTAGGACGATGATCTATGTCTCGCCGTCAGTCTCATTGGTGATAACAAAATTTTAAATATCAGGGCCGACATGTTTTTGCTTGAATGACTGTTGCTTGCTAGCTCGATTGGAGCCTGAATGTTGTGCTGGGCCGACATGAACTTGAAACGATATGATTTCTAACGCTGGTGTATTTATATGCATCCTAGATTGTAATTGATCATCATCAGATTTTAGATAAAAAGTAGTAGGTAGTCATATGGCTACAGTAGGATAATTTTCTCTTTTCAGAGACTATGTGCATTATTTCAAATGGTGGTTTCAATGAAATTCAGTTGTGTGGCAGTTTTGTTTTGGTGTCAATTGTGTGTCGAGTTCATTGAAAAGCATTGCTGAAGCTGTCTCCATGTTGATTCTTTCTGGTTATTTAAATTGAGGTAACAACTTTATTTTTATTTTATCTATGCACATTTGCTGCATTTGTGTGGTTGATCAATTTGGTTCTCTCAAGTAGGGATTAAATCCTTTTCGATAATCACAGTAATCAGGGAAATTCATCTAGATTATTAAAGTAGAGCTTAGTAATCATAATCTTGCATTATTCATACAAGTTATGAATAGATCATACGCCTACAATTTGATTTTCTACCAGAATAAGTTTCCCATTTATATTTCATTTGACTCTACATACCCAACAAGGCACTGGTATCTGCAATTCCATTATTTGAATTCACTCAATCTCTTTACATCTGCTTATTAATCATTTGAGGAGTTAGATTAGAAAATTGCTTTTACTATTGCTATCAAGTTTGCTTTCATTTTGTTCACTATTATCTGCCATTGTGGACAAAGCAATTCAGAGGGATAATCATAAGATAAGCCTGCTCAATTCAAAAGGTACACCCACCTAGGTTTAGCAGCACCTAAAGAGTAGAAGGTTGAGTTTTCTTGACCTTGTTCTGTTACCCTAAAATGTATCAAGAGATTGGCAGCCTCTTGAGGCATTTAGCCTGCATTTTTGAGAGTTAACAAATTGGTGACTTAGCTGGGGAATAACTTGAGAAAATATGGTGGCAGATAGCCTTGCCTTATAGAGTCATACAAATTTTTAAATCAGGTCTTCAAATAGAGATTCATAATTGTGTAGTTTTTAGCTCCCCATCTGAGTCACACAACTAACAAATTGGCAACTCTACTAGGGAATACATCAGAAGATTTAGTTGAAGACCATCATATAGAGTCATTAAAGAAGAAGTTGTAATTGGAAAAGTTTCAAAAAAGGTGATTCTGCTGGGAGAAGATTAGAAAGAATTATTTTCCTACTTTTGGAAAAGTACGTGGAAACTATGAAAAATTTGAAGAATGGAATGTGTATGGAATGAATGAATACACAAATGCAGGAAAGTACTAGGCCCCTCATACGCCTGGTAGTACAGTTGGAAATTTTTACAATGGTGGAAGTGCATATCATGCACAACAGAGCACTTATTCATCACAACCATCAAAGTTGGAAAATACTTATCCAATCCCTCCTAGAAAAATATTGGAGAGTTATCAAGAATGTCAATGTGATCAGTGTCAAATACAATGTCAGTGTGATCAGTGTCAAATACAATTGGCAAGTTATCAAGAATGTCAATGTGATCAATGTCAAGGGCAGAAAAATTCTGATTCACCTAGAGATATCAGTCAGAATCTGCAACATGGTATGTATCAAAACCAACAATCTGATGAATATTTCAAAAATCTTTTGGATGACTTTCTTAGTATAAGGATATAGAGGAGAATCTGGGCTCTCTTTGCTCCATAGAATGATAGATATTTGTAGGAAAATACCAATTAGATTCCCACCTAGTAGGTCTAACATCATTTTGTAGTTCATGAAGGTGTATGAGCCAAACCCAGTATATTGGCCTGAGTCATACATACCAATTTTTGTAGATCAACTAGTTGAATGGGCTAATATTGTAGAAAGGAAAAGATATGAAGATAATTGTGACATCATTGATGAAGATAGAGATACTGATTAGAACATGCAGCAAAATTTTTTCCATAATCAACAATTTGAAGTAGAAGAAGATGAGTATGCTCGAAGCTAGGACTCAATCACAGAGTCAGAGTGCAGATTTTTCCCCTTGGAAGCATTTTCTGACATAAGGATGTATGATGGGGAGGATTTGGGGTCTCTATACAATAGAATGACAGATATCTATTTGCAGATACCTTCTCATTATAGGCCAACAAGGGCCATGTTTGTTGAGAAATTTGTAAGAGCATGGGAGCCTGAATCAGCCTATTGGCCTGAATTATTAAGACATCATGCCTTTGATGTAGTGAATAAATTCATTGATGCCATGGAGAAGAAAAGGTATAAGAACACTATCAATGTTGATTCCAAAGATTGTACTTCTATTGAATATAGAGAAATTGATCAATCAATTCATCCAATAGAAGATGGGATATGTGCAAGTTAGTATGATTCTTGTGATAGCTTGCATAATGAAAATGAAGGTACAAGATATCTCTCTTTCATAATAGATTGTGATAGGGAGAGTAGTGTGTGTTATGAGGGATCCAATGAACATTCAAATTTTGAAGATACACTTGTAGATTTTGATATGTAGCAAGAGGATTCTTCTACCTCTTATGAAGATTAGGATGAAGAGGCAATGGGAAATGTTGAATCATTTGGTAGTGAGTATACAATACCTCCAACTATAGTTGAAAGCCACAAAGATACATTCAATGAAGAGGATGTTTGTAAATTTGAGGATGGTTTCCAAATTTTTTCAGGCCCATTGTATGATGAAGTTTTAAAAGATGATCAGATGATATTTTGCCAAGGTATGCCTAGGAATGAATTTCAAGTATTTTCAGATCCACTTGATGTTGAGCAAAAGGTATTCTTAGATAAAAGGGATGTGTCAAGCTATGGAAAAAATGACTGTGCTAGTGATTTTTCATTCTCTAATGATCCTGGGCCTCTCTTTGATGATGAGAAAAGTGATGAATATGACTATAATAGTGAAAATGTGGAAACTTGTTTACTCAACTGTGAGCAAATCTCAGATTTGCTAAATCTTGAATATCAGAGATATACACATGAAGGTGATTATGAAGTTCTTTGCCCAGCTTTCATTTGTTTTTACAGTGAAATTTTTTTGTGCAATAATTCATATGTCTCTCAGTGCATTTCTCAAGTTGATGGTGAAGCCTTTGAAGTTGGCCAAATGCATGTGTTTGTTCAAGAAGAGGTATGGGATTTTGAATTTTCTAATTCATGTGAAGAAGACATTTGTTTGCATACCAAGGATGATAGTGTTCTAGATTTGATTGGTTCACATATGCTTAATATTGAAGATTTGAGTCATAGGGGTATCAATGAGGTGAAAGTGATTTCAAATAGCGTTGATGTGACATAAATTTTTATTTTTCATGAGAAGCACTTTGTTGATGAATTTTCAATATAGCTGAAAGAATGTTTCGGTGAGAGAAATAATGTAAAAGGATGTATTTCATATGCATGCATTTTGTGTATTGAAAATAATAGGGGTTTGTCCCAAGATGTTGAAAAATTTGAACTACAGGATGGTATTGGGATTGTGGACCAAACTGAGCATGATGATACTCTAAGAACTTGCAACAACAGTGATAGGAAAGATTGCATGAGTATCTTCAAGAAGAATTTGATGAACTCGATGCAAAACCAGGTGTTTGATAGGGGAAATCTTGGTTTGAGTTTCAGATTGTAATAGCTCAAAACAGATGAAACAACATAGAGGATTAAGGGTTGCCAGTGCATGGAAAACTCTTGCTTGTCCTCTTTAAAATTCTTTTCCATGCACAGTAGTCTAGGGTTCTGGTTCACCACCATTTTGCATTCATTTTTCATCCATTTCCACCTCCATCTTGCATTCATTTTGCTTTCATTCCTTCATGCTTCATTTCCATTTCCATTTTGCTCACTGCCTCATTTTGTGTTTGGTCTGGTCTGCTCACCCCATGATTCTAGATCCTTGCAATTATCTAACTATCAGTCATCCCCAATCAGAGCCACTATTAGAACTGTAAAAATCTGATGTTTTTACATATGATTTCACCTATAAACTTCCATATCTAGTCCTATCGTGTGCATATTTCATCTATATTTTTCCATATTGTCCCTTTGAATCCTTTGGGTCTTCCATTTTCCACCTTTTGGTGCCTATCGGCATAGGTCTTCTATTGTCTCCCTAACCCATTGAGCATTTTTTGCTTACATAAGTCTATATTGCCTATCAGCAAGACTTATCATTTGTCATAGCGACTGGATCTTACTTACAGGTGGTTGTCGGTGAGACCTTGGTTTTGTTTCGGTGATCGAGATGATACACATATAAACAAAGCTTGGAGTTTTCGGCATTGCATCTTGGCGAATGTTTTTGGGTCTTGCCGACTTATGCTACAATGATCGTTTTGGCCAGACATGGAATTTGATGAAGGGTTATAATGACTTCGCGTTGTTTCACCGACTGACAATGCAAGGGGATGCTATTTCGGCAAGAGTCTGGGGGTTTTGGTGACATCTCATAGTGAATTCAGTATGTCTCACTGACAGGGCTTTAATGATATCTACATGTGGCTTTCGGCTAGAGTTCTATTTTGTCTTGACGAACACGAATGATCTCGGGTGACTTTCAGTGAAGCAAGGATTTCTCTACATGACGTCTCGCCGAAGGCTGAATGTTATGGTGAATGTTGATCTTTGTCGACATAGATGTTGCCTTGTCTCGGTGACTAGGAAATAATGTCATGGAAGATTTTGGTAAAGCGATGAGCAGTCTACATGAGGTCTCTTTGAAGTTGTGTGGTTACAGCGATAGTGGTTAAAACATGTGTGCTTTTCGATGAGACTTTCCCTTTGTCACTGTGACTCAGAATACATTAAGGTTTTTGGTATAACTCTATAATCTACAGGTGGTCTTGCCGATGACAAATTGTTATGGTGACTATGATCAAGACCAAAAGAGCTCATCGGTGAGAAATACCTGGTGTCTCAATGAATGGAAGCATGTGAAGAATCACATTTCGATATAAAGTTTTGTTATATGTATGACATCTCACCAATATCACAGGGCTATACCAAAACATAAGGAAGACTTATGGATAGTGACTTCAGAGTAGTGAACAGTTTGTTATGACAATGCACGGGCAACATGTGAACAAGCGCAAGGGATGTAACGAGTGAATTTCCTTCGGTAGGACGATGATCTATGTCTAGCTGACTATCTCACTGGTGATAACAAAATTTTAAATATCAGGGCCAACATGCTTTTGCTTGAATGAACGTTGCTTGCCAGCTCAATTGGAGCTCAAATTTGGTGCTAGGCTGACATGAACTTGAAATGATATCATTTCTAATGCTGGTGTATTTATATGCATCATGGATTGTAATTGATCATCATCATATTTTAGATAAAAAGTAGTAGGTAGTCAGATGGCTATAGTAGGATAATTTTCTCTTTTCACAGACTATGTGCATGATTTCAAATGGTGGTTTCAATGAAATTCAGCTGTGTAGCAGTTTTCTTTTGGTGTCAATTGTGTGTCGAGTTCATTGAAAAGAATTGTTGAAGCTGTCTCCATGTTGATTCTTTTTGGTTATTTAAATTGAGGTAACAAGTTTATTTTTAGTTTATCTATATGCACATTTGCTGCATTTTAGTGGTTGATCGGGATGAGCCTTCCTCAAGTAGGGATTAAATCCCTTTCGTAATCATAGTACTAGGAGATTCATTTGGATTATTAAAGTAGAGTCAAGAATCATATTCTGCATTGTTCATACAAGCAGAACAAATCATGCCTACAATTTGATTTTCTAACAACAAGTTGCCCATTTCTGTTTCATTTGACTCGATAACCCAACAACAAGGCAAGTAATCGGGTCTCTACCATTCCATTATTTGAATTCACTTCCAATTCCTTTTACATCTCTGCTATTAATCATTTTTAGAGCATAGATTAGAAAACCGCTTTTACTATTAAGCATTGCAGTTTGCTTTTCATTTTGTTCATCAAGTATCTCGCCATTGTGACAAAGCACTTCAGAAGGATAATCATAAGATAAGCCTGCTCAATTCAAAAGGCACACCCACCCAGGTTAGCAGCACCTAAAGAGTAGAAGGTTGAGTTCTCTTGACCTTGTCTGTTACCCTAAAGCGTATCAAGAGATTGGCAACCTTTTTGTGGTTCAAACCTGCATTTTGAGAGCTAGCAAGTTCCAAAGCTACAAATCATATAAACAAAAAGATGGTGCTCTGTTAACTATTTGAGCCTTATATAATGAGCTAAAGAAAAATGAGCCATAAAGATCTTAGTTGGAAACAAATTCCAGTGACCTCTTCAACAAATGTGATAGTCACTAATAATGATTCAAAGATAATTAGAGATCTCACAACAAACACCAAGGAGTGGATATCCCACACCAATACATGTTTGGAGGGGAAATGACAATTAGAATGGTACGAAATTTTTTGATGACAGCTATGAAGGAAGATTATTATGAATGTGGTGACCATGATAATCTAGTCATTACTTCAACAAGAAAATAAATTAATTTGCATGAATTCTCTTTGCAATTTGGATGAATTTAGGATGTTAATCTCATCTTGGAAAGAATGGAAGGTGGGACAGTCATTCATGTTTTGTGGACAGGGAAATGTTAGAATACAATGATAGTAAATTGTGGACTAAATGGATTAAAAAGACTTTTGTAATGTTAGGGTATTCACCAATAAGGTCTGTATTTATAGTTCTTCATGAAAATAGTTTCCATAATTATGAATGGGGTAACATATATTTGCATTCCTAGAGATGTTTGCATAACAATGAAAATAGAATATGGGCACTATTTGGAAGATAATAGGCACCAAATAGAATAGGTAAAGTGACAGCCAACACTTCTAAACTATTAAACCACATCTAAACAAGAGAATACAAACAAATGGAGATTTCAAAGTGAAAGCAAATAAAATAAAGTACTCCCCATATTGTAGTTGATTCCTTCTCTTGCTCTCATTCTTCTTGTTATGCAACTTTGCCCTCAGATTTGTTGAAATACTTGTGCAAAACCTGCAAATGGTAGCAAGAAAGTTGGAGAAGAATAGCTATTAAGCTGAAAATGGAGAAGAAAGGTTGCTTTTATAGACAACCATTCGAATGGATGGTTGAGATTAATCTTCTAGAAAGATTCCAAGATCAATGGATGGGAATGCATGAGAGGGATGTTACGAAATGGATGGTTGAGATTAAGTCTCAGAAAAGATGCCAAGATCAATGGTCCAGAATTGATGCACCAAGAATATGCTATTCTTGGAGGAATCATGATAGGAAGACATGCAAAGACATGCAGGCCATGACAGACATGCAGGCTAGGATAGGCATGCAAGGACATGCAGGGACATGCAAGCTATGACAAGAAATGAATGTTATGACAGGGGATTATGACAGGGTATTTTTGACCAAGTGGTGCATAAATAATTTATTTTAAATTATTTATTTGAAAATGTTGGAAATGGACAAGTGGAAAATAAATTATTTATTCAAATTATTTATTTGAAAATAGAAGAAATGGATTATGAAAATGAACAATTTATTCAACCATTTTACTCTGGAAAATAGAGGAAACGGACAAGGAAAATAAATAATTTATCCTCAAATTCATTTATTTGGAAAAAATGAAGAGGAGCATTTAATTAAATTTATTAATTTAATTAAATGGAGAGATGAAAATTAGACCTTAAATAATTAATTTAGATTAACTATTTAATTAGGAGAGGTGGCATGGGATAGTTAAATGATTTTAATAATTATTTAACTATGGAAGAATTAAAGGACTATGAATAGATAAATAATTAATGGTAATTATTTAACTATAGATGAAAGATGACAAAATAATTAAATAAATAATAATTTATTTAACTATTGAAGAAGATGAGGAAATTAGTGACGCAATTAGTTTATTTAACTCACGATAGAATAAATATTAGAAAGTGAATTAATTAAATACCATAAAAAATATTTAATTAATAGAGAATATAATCAAACATAATTAAATAACTAAAATTATTATCTAAGGACGAGGGATGAAGAAAAAAATGACACTCAAGGTTTAGGACATTTTTATGTGTCTACACTATCAAAGTGGAGGATGAGTTGAGGGATCAAAGGAAATAACAAGTCCAAAACGAGCAATAGAGAAGAGTGCATTTCATTAAATTTGTTAATGAAACAAAGAGTGAGTTTTTTAAGTTTCTTCTATAGGAAATATTTAACATGGGCAGAGCCACAACATTATGATTTTTATAGAAGCCCTCTTCAAGGGTAGTGTTCATGAAAGAAGGTAAAAATGTGCAGAGTGTTTGACTCATACCAAACTGTGCAATAGCATTGAATCATTTTGAAAATATTTCTTTCTTCACATGGCAGCATGTTCTTGTGGAATAGTTAATTGTGATAGCTCTTGTTTCAATCGACACTATCGGCTGTTACTATTGGGCATCATGAGGGAATGCCATGATTTTTAAAACCAATAGTAAAAGAAAAAATCATCCAGAAACACACAACCATATAGAAAAATGAAGTTACCCATGTAAGAAAAAATCAACAGGCAAGGTATAGCCGTGGCCAAAATCACCTATTTTATTCACAAATTACATGAAATCTTCAGGAAAATTATAGGTAATCTCTAGAATATGCATGGAAGATGATAGAGAAAAAATAAATTAATTATTCTTTGAAACATACTCTTGTTTCTGCAAGAATAGGCTTGATTTTGAGCATTCATCTTCTTTAGAAATGAAATGAAAAGATTAAAGTTCTTCTGAGAAGCTTACCTTTGTCAAAATATGTTGAAGACCCCTCTAAAGTTCCATAAATTTTCCCATGGAAGTCACATACTGAAAGCTTTGTTGAAAACCTAGGTCAACGCGGCTAGGAGGAAGTCTCTAGAACCTCGAAAAATAAAATGAGATTCTTTTTCTTTCTTTTTTGTTAGTTTTGTTATTAGGATTTTGAACCCTAATGTACGTTGATAGGAGAGAAGACATTTTTTCCTTTGCATTTTATTTGAGCAAAATAATATGTCGTGGCCTTTTTGTACCTTGGAAATTTTCAATGCCTTAGGAGTTTTTATAAACTCATTCTTCCCTTATGCTTTGTAAGTGCTAAGTCTTTTGACTTATGCTTCATGTTACATTGACTCTATATGGCCAAGTCTTGGCCCTTTTTAAAATTTTGCATTTTTCTAAAAAAAAATGTAAAAAAACATTTAACTTTAGTGATATTTTATAAATCACTTAAGTTCAAATGTTACATTGAATGCAAAATAAATTGTATTGAGTCTTTAAATTATGGTCAAGGGAGTTAGTTGTTGAGAGTTTATACTTTTGCAGGCATATAGGGGAGTTAAGAGAGTTTTGCAAATTTATGCCTTGCATATTGGAAATGTTGTTTTCGGTTTGCAAGCATGAGGAGGGCATATAGGGAGCATTTAATTGGTTTTTGGAGCAAATGAAAGATTTTAGGGGGTTTGAGCCCATTTTTTTTCATTTTTTCATTTTTACTTTCAAATGTAAAACATTTAGTTAAATGGTGTGATTATAAACCATTTAATTAAATATTGTTTTTTAAATGCAAAATGAAAAGAAACATGTGTTGATAAGAATAAGTCATGGGTCAAAGCAGTTGGAGACAGATTTGGAGATGCTTGACCAACATGTGAAAGGCATGGGGGTTGTGTTTGACTGTTTTGGAGGGAAATGAGACCATTTTGGAGGGATTTT
>VDFB02187241.1:0-13327 GCA_007258455.2 Sequoia sempervirens | reverse complement strand
CTTCTCTATGTCTTTCTTTGAATTTATTGATTTTTTCTCTCAATTTCTTGATGTACTCATTTGCTTCCTTGACCTACTTTCCTTCAAATATTTGTTTTCTCCTTCAGTCCTATCAAGATCTTCAAGAGAAATTTCAAGTTCACCAGTATTATCTAGGATACAATCTTCTTCAATATGTTCAGTAGGAATCTCTGGAGGAATAGGAAATTTCTTATCTACCATGTATTCAAATTTTAGGACCTTCCTCAAGTTGTTAGACTTCTTAAGAGGAACCAAGCTCTGATACCAATTATTGAACACCCAGAATACTAAGAGGGGGGTGAATCAGTATTCTATTAAACCATTTACATAATATCCATCCAAATAATAATATAACTCTAACTATAATAACAAGTGAAAGTGTGGAATCAAAAAAAGATAACAACACATGAACACTAGTATTTTTATGTGGAAAACCCAAAATGGGAAAAACCACAATGAGGGTTAGCTCACAATATAATATATCGAGATGTAGAATATTACAAGGGCTCACTGCTAGGACACACTATCCTTGAAGGCTCATAGCTTGAAGTGATTTACAAAACAGAGTATGGCTCACTATTAAGAGGTGAACTGATATAGAATGCACCTTCCTTGTGTTGGAGTTCAATTCCAATGAAGCACAAAATACAAAACACTTCTTTGTAAGTGTACTCAACTATTCTGATTGCTCGTTCATATGGTTTCACACATTCACACCAAATAGCAGTCCTTGATCACTCTATCTTTTACCACTTCATTCTTTCACTTGCACATTCTACCTTGTCTTTTCCTTCAATCATCCATCTAACTTCTCAAAAGTGTTTTTATATATATATAGTATACATTCACATACACCAATTAGGTTGGCCTACACCCCATTTCAGATCAAGACTAACTCTATTGACATTAACCTCAAAACATATTCATTTTCACGCCCAACACAAGCATATGGTATCAGTTGACATTGACCTATGATAAATCCATTTAGCATTCACAACGAATATTAACACCAATTCGTAATTAGGTCAGCCAAAGTTAGACCTAAAACATCAAAGACTTCAAATGTATATACAATTCGCCAAACGTGTAACACCAAAACTTGTTAACACATTGAATTCTCCTTTAGATGACATCAAATAACTTATCTCTAACTCTGCAAGGCAAGATAATTAAATATGAGAAAATGTGGAATCTCCCACATCCATGCACTATACAAAACTTTATTGTAATCCTCAAAACAAAACATTGTTATTCATATTTTCCATATGCATTCGCATATCATCATAAAACTTAGAGGTAAGATGAATCCCTCAATCATGAATCAATGTACAAAATTCTATAATGATATCTTTCATTATGATAGAATCTGAACCAAAAAATTAGATCAACAAAACATACCACTATTTACCAAATTTTTTCTAACTATATCTTTCTAACCGTATGACCGATCCAATTGAAATCTTGTCAGTAGGTGAAAATGATGTCAATATAGAACATATTATCAACTTTTGAATGGATCTTACAAAATGAGATAATCCGAACAAAAATAGTAGATCAAACAAAACTTTTAGTACCAGATAAGTATAGCTCAAATTATTATTACCAAAGCATCTATTAGCATCAATAACAATCTTCCACTTTCCCACACTGATGTAAATGTTGACATCAATGACAATCTTCCAATTTCCAACATACATACATACATATTGTAATGCCGACTATACTAATTTCCTCTAAAATAAGATACTTGATGATTTTAGTTTTATCCCCTCTTTAATAATTTCATTTTCTCTGCATGATTCATTAACCAACAATTTATTTGTTTACCTATAATTTTTCAACACAAAACATGTACGCATTTCATCTTTTACAAAACACGTATGTGTTTTGGCTTGTACTTAGGCTTGGGTGATAAGCCTTAAGCTTGGATGGTTCATTTGCCCCTTTTTTCACATGATTTCCTCCTCCATTTTTTTTTCAACTCGCTTGTCATCAGGTTTACACATTATAAATCAAATCTTAGTAAAATTATCGCCATAATTTCACATGTTTTCTAGGCTTTGTAATAATATAATTTTTTTATATTTGAACTATAGTAACACATTTATTTTTAATTTCTTTCACTAATGTTTCCATAGTTATCAGAGACATATGTATTGATTTTTTTAATAAATTTTGACCTACTTGTTCAAATATGATTTTTTTTTATATAATATTGCTATACACTTCATTCTTTAGACATTAGAAAAAAATACATTTTCAATTATTTTGGTGCAAGTTATGTGATGCACATGCTCAGTGATGCAAATTTCAAGATGCATCCACTTTGAAAAATCATAAAAAAATGATCAATAAAAGATTAAAAAAATACACAACTTCTAATACTCACTCTTAACTATATTTCTACCATGGGTTTTTGAAAATACTAAATGAAACTAAAAAAAATGAGGGACACGTGCCAAACACTATGTTATATTTTGTTGAAAAACAAGAACACTTCTTTGTGTGCAAATAAATTGATCCTCTTAATCTTATCTATTTTTTTAAAAAATTAGTAGTTTAGAAACTAGATTTAGAGCACTACAATTCTTATTCTTTTGGTACCTTCAAATTTTGAGTGCATGAATCTCAAATTACTCCTCCAAGTTCAAGTTTAGCTGATTTCAAAATAAAAGAAGCCACCTTTTACCCCCTTTTGTGCACCATATTGGTGCAATTATCCATACCCTCAACCATGAACCATATACCCACTACCCTCAACCCTAAAGCCTAAAACCTATACCCTCAACCCTAAACCCTATACCTTATACCATCAACCCTAAACCCAATACCTTCAACCCTATACCCTATACCTTATATCTAATACATTAACCCTAAAGCATAAATCCTAAATCCTCAACCCTATACCCTATACCCTATATCCTAAATCTTAACCCTATACCTTATACTCTCAACCGTAAAGCCAATACAGTTGACCCTATACCCAATATCCTCAACCCTAAACCATGTAACCTATATATTCAATCCTATACCCTCAAACCTCAACCCTATACCCTAGACCCCAAACCCTACACCCTCAACCCTATACCTTATAATCTTAATCATAAACCCCATACCCTATACCTTATCAACCAATATCCTTAACCCTAAATCATAAACCCTATACCCTCAACCCTAAAGCCTAAACCATATACCCTATAACCTCAAACCTAAACCCTAAACCATATACCTTATACCCTCAACCCTATACCAAATATTCTATACACTCAACCCTATACCCTCAACCCTAAACACTATAGCTCAACCATAGGTCCAAAATCTTATACACTAAACCCTCAACCCTAAATCCTATACCCTTGACCGTATAGGTCTTATACCCTCAACTTTAAACCCTATACTCTTGATGCTATATCCAATAGCCTTAACCCTAAAACCTATAACCTCAACACCATACCATATAACCTCAAACCTAAACCATATACCTTATACCCTCAAACCTACACCCTCAACCTTATACCCTCCATTGTAAACCCTATATCCTTGAATCTATACCTTTAACCCTCAACCATATGTACCCAATACCCTCAACCCTAAATCCTAAACCTTGTACCCTCAACTCTATACCATAAATCATATACCCTATACCCTCAATCCTAAACCCTACACCCTCAATCCTACACCTTATACCCTCAACCTTGAAGTGATACTTTAAGAGGATAAGAAACTCCTACTCCACTCATAGATGTGGGTGAATGGGAAGGATCTACAATTTATTGTTAAAAGTGGAAGTAAAAAAAGTTTGATATCTACTACTTTTTTAAGAGATTGAACCTACAGACAACACTACACCCACAATGATAGTCCATGCGATGAGTGAGCTAAGGGTAAAATATTTAGGTAGGTAGATAAGTTGGGTGAATAGAAGTACCAAATAGTAGAGATAACTTGGATGAATAAAAGTATCCAACTCCTTGCATTGATGGCCTTTTTGATCAACTTTAGGGGCTAATTTTTCATAACATATTAGGTACCACCAAGATATTATTGGGAAATTAGATTTATGAAATAATACCTTCAAATCCAAATGGATTTTTCAAATGGGTACACTATTCCTTTGAAATTGAGGTTAATGTCTCCAAATATGCACTTGGAGTAGTTTTGGTCCTCAATGTGGTAATCTAATTTCCTAAAATGTAGTGATATTTTATCTAATGTTATGTATAGACATCCCATATATGACAATAAGTTATATATACATTGTTCCAGCCTATAAATAACATGGAATTACTATATCTTGGGGAAATACATTTATATTCATATAGATTGTAAGCCTCTTAAATTTATATAATTATAAGAAATTTTTTAGAATTGTCAACATCAAAGGTGATCTACTTACCTCAAATATTTTCATCTCAAAATTCATCATAAGAAGGAAGAACAAATAAAGTTACAAACTTATTGGGTTGGCTTTGAATGAATAACCTTGATAACTATGTTGATTCTTGTGAAACACAAAATATTAGCCTCAATTATATTCAACATTAATCCTATTTGTTGATATCTATCCACTAAAGATGATATATAGGCTCTTTATTATTACATGTAAGATAAAATCCTCTATCAAATAATGTACATATATGTACCTATATACACCCTCTACCTTATACTCTCCATTGTAAACCCTATAACCTTGACCTTATACCCAATAACCTCAACCGCAAACCCTAAAATCTATTCCATAAACAATCAACCCTATACCCTCAACCCTAAACACTATCCATCAACCCTAGGACCAAAATCCTATATGCTAGACCCTAAACCATAAACTCCATACCCTCAACCTTAAACCCTAAATCCTATACCCTTGATCCTATACCTTTTACCCTAACTTGTAAACCTTATACCCTTGACACTATAACCAATACCATTAACCCTCAACCCTATAATCTAAAACCCATACCTTATACCCTCAACCATAAACCCATACCCAGAAAACCCTGAAATCTCAACCCAATACCTTATACCTTCCATCAAAAACCCTATACCTAATACCCTAAATATTATAACCTATACACTCAACCGTATACCCTAAAGCCTAAACACTATCCCTCAACCCTAAGCCCTAAATCCTATATGCTAAACCCTCAACCCTAAACTATATACCCTCAAACCTACAGTCCCTCAACCCTAAACTATATACCCTCAACCCTAAATTATATACCCTCAACCTTAAACCTCATACCCTCAACCATAAACCTTATACTATCAATCCTAAAATCTATACCATCAACTCTAAACCTTATGAACAATGGGAAAATGGTGGAGTGCTTTATAGCCTAGGTCAGAGAACACCACTATTCTCCAATTGTCATTCGAGAATGTCCTAGGATCCCAAATTAGATTGAATATCAAAACAAAGGTGAGTCAATTATCAACAAGGAAGGCCTAGGGGGTGGTTCTTTAAGCTTTGAGGGGTTCACCACCAAGCAAAAGCTTGGAAAAGACAACTTAACATTCAGCTTACAAAACCTTGTAATGCAAGCCAAATGAAGAGTCAAATGATGAAAAAAAGTAACAAGTTAGGGTATGTGTACCTGGGAAGTTTGGAAATGTAATGAGGATTTTGCAAATGCAAAAAATGCTACCAAAATATGCTAGGGAGGACTAAGATGCCCTTATTGTTGTCTTAGTCCCACTATTTTTTTTTGGGGTAGATGAGAAATCTTTGAATGTCAGAGCAAAATCTGAAAGAATCTCTGCAAAATACCCTTGGGAGGACTAAGATGCCCTTGCTGCTGACTTAGTCTCGATCTTAATTTGTGAAATATTTGAATGTGATCCTGAGGCTCAATGTTTGCACTTCCTTCTTCTTTGATCTCAGGTTTTGAAACTTCCTGATTTGGCCTATAGGTGAGTTTATGTGAAGATGAAATCTTTACAATGCAACTTTGCAACTTTGCACTTCAAATGATCTTCAAGTCTTCAACCTAAATCTGCAAACACAAACATGCAAGAGAGGGAAAACTTGTTGATTGTTAGTAAATGGGGGTTTTCCTTGGTCAAACCCCTTGTTGGTAATTAAACCTTGGAATGAAATAGAATAATGAAGGGAAATGATGAATGGACAAAATGCTATGTTACAACTCACCAAACCCTTGTTATGAAATCTGCAAACTTGTGTGAAATGACTAGCTTGAATGTAGATCTTGAATCAAAGTAGTGCTTGATAGATCTTGACTTGAATCACTTGCTTGAATCAAAACCCTACATCACAAATTTTAGCTCAAAAACACACATGATGCAAGAATATCTTTGATATGATGCTTGAATCTTGATGATGGCTCCAAATGCTTGATGAATTTCTCTTGAATGCTCGAATACTTGAATGCTTAGATGCTTAGATTGCTTGTTATCTTACTAGGAGAAAATATGAGTGAAAGAACCTTGTATTTATACTTATCTATGCTTAATATCTTGAAGTTACACCACAACAAGTTGACATATGAATTCATTAATTAAAGGAGGCTAAATCCTACCAAGATTTGAAATTAAATCTCAAAAATACTTAAGGGGGACTAAGAAGCCACCCTAGGTGGCGTCTTAGTCCCAAGGCATAAAACTTGGGGCACATAATCCAAAAAGGGGCCCATTTAAGGCACATTTGAAAATAGGGTCACAACACCTATGGAGGAAAAATACGCACTAGGTGGCATCTTAGTCCCAGTCCAAAAATCAATTATCATTTCCCCTTTGATGTTTGTTAGGATTAGCCATAAAAAGATATAATTTATTAAGCTTGTGGATGCAAAATAGGACCAATTAAGACATAAATAGGGACAAATAAAGCAAGGCGGGACCAAACAAGTGTGAAAATGAAAGGGTATGCATTTTCCTACACTACACCTTATACCCTCAACCCTAAACCTTATACTCTCAATCCTAAAATCTTCATGTTAGGGACCACCAATCAGGTTTCACAATATTTGATAACATGAGGCTTAATCCCATCAATGAAAAATGATCCCGACAACAATATCAAAGTGTAGTCAAGCTCTATTATATGGAACTACAAACTGGAAATTAGAGTCATCGTGGTGATCAAGTATTCTATATGTATTGTTTCTAGTCAACTGACATCGAGTAGATTCTTGGATGCAAATATACCACATTGTTGTAGGTGATCTAATGGTGACGATTGCTCTGGTGGCTCTGGCCACATGCACACACATGTCCACATTGGTGTAGGTGTTGTCTTCATAGAAGAGAATGTTTCCCTTTGCATATTTGGGGTCTAAGGTGTTCTCTAGACATGTGTAGCCACTTATGAGTGTCAAGTTTGGAGTGGACAACTTGTTTGTGTATAGAGAGGTTCCCTTCATAACCAAATGTCCATTGCCAAAGTTGATCTAGAAGTTCACTGATGAATTTGATCTTGTTTTCGTTGCATCTTCAAATTTTGTGTGTAACTATCTTCAACTTTTCATCCAAAGTTATTCTTTTCTAATTTAAAAAAAAGTGGCCACTTAAGACCTCTTTTCAGTCCCCCATCTTTGTGCACCTACCCTCTATAGTTCTTAATCATAGTCAAAGCCTTGAAATGCAATAGGCACACTAGAATATCATGGTGATCTAATCTTATATTTTGCTAACCATAAGTTTATGATGAAGTCAACCGAAAGCTATATAATCATTGTCCTAAAATATATTCCAAAAAATATGATGGAAAAATCAAGTAGACAAAGTTATTGGCATATAGAATCAGTTTCAATTTACAACTACGTAACCCTAAGAAAAAATATATATTTATTATTACTATCTAAAACCAGCCATTTAAAAATGACCAATGAGATTCCAAATCACATCCTATTAAGAAATATCATTAATCATGATAAGATAAACAATATTAGATGCAAGCTCTAAGAATTCATCGATGTTTTCTTTGGTGGACTATGCAATACTTGTTATCAAAAAATTTAAACAATAAAGAGAAGTGCAACAAAATAACCAAATAATATAGTAGATTTTTTATATTTCTAAATTTTGAAAAAAGAATTGACAATGAAAACATGTCAAATATTGGTGAATTTAGTATAATTTTTTCCAATCTCTTAAAAGAATCATATTCCATTAAAAAAAGAATTATGAACTTGAAAAGCCTAAAAAAGTTGTGAATCTAATTCCAAGTAGCCTCAACTCTAGGGAAAAAATAAAAAAGGTGTCCCAAAGTCTCATGTTCCCTTTATAATGGACAACAAGGAGTGACAACATTCAAATGAGTTAAGCTAGCATTAGTAGGAAAACCTTGGTAGATAATACACCAAGGAAAGGGAAAAAATTTAACTCAATGATAATTAATCAAATAATAGTAAATTTTTATTACTAAGTTTGTAAAGAACACTAAATAAGCCATTTGAGATATAGATTTGAAACCATGTGTAGATATGGAAAAGTTAAGCATATTCTTTGAACATTTTTTTAATTATGAAATGGAATATCGGTATGTGCACAAATATGGGGGGCCAAAAACTGAAATGGAACATGTGCTAGGAAGGAGCATCGAAAGGTTATGCATTATTAATTATTTATACATGAAAAAAGAATTCATATAATTCCAAGGAGATTTAAATGATGTATTAGTGATTCAAAATGGGAAAGAAGGATGCAACTATAATTAATTGCAAGAATTTGGGAACTAAAAATAGTTTTGAGTGGGATTTTTTATGTCGTTGGAGAAATATTTAGAATAATTTTCTTGGGGATATCATGGCATGTGCTTGATTCTATCCAGTCCCATGGGATCATCATGACATGTGATTTATTCTATGATCTCAATAGCTAAAACATAATAGCAATTTCCAATGAAGTATTTCTAGATCTCAATCATGAGATTAATGGGGATACATTCTAGCTCTTAAACCACAAATAATTTATAATGCTAAGCATTGAAAATGGATTGGAATAATATATCTTGATCCAAATTTTTGTTTAAGAGCCCTAAATGAGAAATGGTTGATTAGACTAAGACTTGTTGCTTCCAAGGAGTGAATTACATATAAAAATAAATGATTTGATAACTCTTCTAAATATAGTAACGAGTCTTCTTAATGCATGTGAGTTTAAACCATGGATTTTAAGACTCATCAAAATTATTTTGGATGATAAAAACAGATTGAATAAACTATAATACTGAACAATAAACTTCACAAATAGATCATGGAAGTCTAAAACTCAAGACTCATTTAATGAATTCTTATATTGTATACCTAATGGCTAGAAGGGCATTTTTTACCAAATTGATTGTAGTTAGGAAATTTGATCATACAAAAATATATAATAAAATTCACGAGCTTTATCTTAACTTCAACGATATTTCAAAATAGTTAATTATGTTCTTTTCCTCATTCAAAATATATAGAAGATTATCTCAACAAATGGATCTCCCTTTAAATTACTACAACAAGTATAGAGTAGGGTAATTAGTTCAACAATTTCTTCCTTTCAAGTATATTAGGCTTAGAGGATTCACTAGTTGACCATGTAGATTTCCAAAGTATGTGAGTGATAAATCTCCTTTTGGAGTTAACAAGACAATTGTGTGAGGTACATAAACATTTAGCTTAAAAACATAAAATTGATACAAAGTTTCTTGTCATCATTAATTCACACACTTCTTTATTACATGTCAAAAGATAAAATGAATATTTTTTAAAATTAAACATGTACATGCATGATAAAAGATCTTCTATTGACCCAAAAGAATATTGAGAAATTTGTTAGTTAATGTTATAAAGACAAATTCTTTACAAGACTCATGGAAAATTGTGAGAATGGACATGCAATTTGAATGAAGAATTATTATAGGTTAACAATGAAGAAAGTAGTAGTCACACTAATTACACAGCCTAGGAAGATGGCGAATGCTTCTGCAAAGATAGCAACTAGGTACTTATTCATTGCATAGAAACTCTGAAATACGAAATCAATTGTAATTTGTGTGAGTTACTAACATAAGAATCACCAGTTTGGGTGCACAGAAAAATATAAGGCTTTAATTATATTTAAATCTTCCTTCCATAGTCTCTAGTGACATGATTTTTTTTTTCTTAAAATAGCTCTGTAATGCCCCACCAAATACTTGATTCCTTGTATATGTTTGGAAGTGGCCAATAAGTTGGTAAAATCTAATGGTAGCTTGATCTTAGATCCCAATTCCAACTTTAAGATACATCACAATTTTCTATTAAATTCTAGAGGCAAACTCATATTCACATCAAGTTAGAACAAGGTGATAATTACTCTAAAAATTTCATCCAAGATTGGATTATATTTTAGAAAACTATAAACAACAAGACTTAGAGTAGGTATGATTAACGATGAGGGGTTTCCTATCTATTGAATCAAGCCTATAAATAGGAACCTATAAATTAGGAAAGTGGGTTCATTTCAATAATCAACATTGTTATAAAGAAGCAATTATATTATTGATTTACAGATGGGAATAATTACTACCTTGTGTCCACAACATGTAAGGATGTATATGTAGCAACTAAATAAAAGATCAAGAACAATACCCTCAAGAATATAGTATGTCTTAAAGATGTTTGAGAGATGTAGATAATCAATTAAGATGCTCTAGGTCAAATCATGAAAGCATATGTGAAAGATAATAATAATACTTATTTTCTCACATGCATGTGATACTAATAAGGCTCATATAAATATTGTTTGGACCATTTTAGTGCTCCATTTATAGTGTAAAATACAAGCGATATGCAACTATGTAATTCATATCTATAGGTGGGACCTCACAAACTTCGTAGTTTGAATGCCAGGTGGGCATAAAAATGATACCATCAAGTATTGAATGCTTGCACACCAAAACCAAAAATTCAAAACAAAACAAAAAAAATACAAAAAATGATGTGGATAACAAGTATGATCGGATGCTCCAACATTAAACACACCTGGTACAAAATTGTTCCATGAGTGAAAAACTCATGAACATTTGGGCACATCTAGAACTGGAATCCCAAACTTCTCCAAATCTAAAGCGTTGACCCATGAAGCCTCATTTGCTACATGGTTCTTCAAATGAACCAAATAATTCCAATATTCTTTCCTCTTTATTCATTTGGAAATCTATGAATCAATGATTTGATCAATTCTTTCAAACTGCTTCTCTGACAATTGATGCCTCTAGTCTTGCACATCCAAAAAATCTAAAAAATGTACTTTGTTGTCCACTTGATTCACCTTCATGATGCTTATACAAATCTGTAACATTAAATATTGGAGAGATATCAACACCAATTGGAAGCTTAATATCATATACATTTGATGAGAACTTTCACAAAACCTTGCATGGGACAATCTTTTTCCATTTTAATTTATTGTAGGTCCCTTGTGGAAACCTTTCCTTCTGCAAATGTGCCATTACCAGCTCACCAATCTGAAACTCTTGCACTCTTCTATGTACATCAACATGTTATTTATATTTAATGGCACTCTTCTCCAAATTCTCCTTCACTTCTTTGTGCAATTCATGAATGTACACAAAAAAGTATTCTTCTACAACACTATTTCTATTCATATCTGCACTATCTCTCAATTCATCAACTCCTCTTGGGTTGTACCCATTCACAACTTGGAATGGACTCTTTCTTTCACTTTAATTAATTGAATTATTATAAGTAAAATCGGCTTGTGCCAATGTCAAATCTCACTAATTTGGTTTATCCCCAACAAAACACCTAAAAAAATTACCCAAACTTTGATTCACAACTTCAGTTTGACCATCCATTTGAGGATGGTAGGCTGAGCTAAAACTCAATTGTGTTCCCATTTTCTTCCACTAAGTACACCAAAAATGACCAAAAAATTTTGTGTCGCGGTCTGAAATAATACTTCTTGAAACCATGTAACCAAACTATTTCTTTGAAAAACAAAATATCTATAAGGGAAGCATCACTACACTTTTTACATGGTATAAACTGAGCCATTTTTTAGAATCTATCCACTACAACAAAAAATGAATCATTACCTCATTGAATTCATGGCAAACCCAACACAAAATCCATGCTAATACATTTCCATGGTCTCTCTAGTATTGGCAATGACTAGTACAATATGGTGTTTTGTCTCACTCCTTTTGAATATTAACATACCCAACACCCTTGCACCATTCTTTTTCCATCTGCACTCATCCTAGGCTAATAATAACTTTCATTCAGCTATGCTAATGTTTTGTCCACTCCAAAATGTCCACCCCAAACTCCACTATGTTTTTCTCTCAACAAATTTTCCCTCATGGAACCTTGAGGTAGGCACAATCTCTTCCCTTTAAATAAAAAATTCTCTTGAATAAAATACTCCAACCATGGAGTTCTATCCACTCCCATTGGACTTTTACATGTTGTCCAAGATTCTTAAAAATCAGCATCTTCCTCATTGTTCTCTCCCATTGAATCAAAACCAAAAATACTTACCCTCATCTCATTCAACAAAAAACACCTTCTACTCAATGCATCAACAACTCTATTTGATTTTCCACTTCTATGTTTTAAAACAAATGAATAGCTTTGAATAAATTCAACCCATTTCACATTCTTTTGACTTAACTTACCTTGGTTGTTAATTAATTGTAATGCATGATGATTGGTGTACAATACAAACTCCTTCGATAGAAAATAATGTCTCCACTTCTTGAGTGCTTGTACAATTGCTTAAAACTATTGATCATACATAAAGTATTTTCTTTTTGCCTCATTTAACTTTTCAATGAAGTAAGCTATTGGTTTTCCCTCTTGACTTAGAACTCCCTCTATCACTATCCCACTTGCATCACAATCAACTTGGAGGACTTTTCCAAAATTAGGAAGTGCTAACATAGGTTGCTCCATTGCCTTTGCCTTCAAAATATTAAAACTTCTCTTTGTTGCAATTGTCCAAACAAATTCCTTTCTATTAACTTTCATTGTCTCCATAATTGGTGCTCATATCCCACTAAAAATTCTAATGAACTTTCTATAAAAACTTGCTAATCCATGAAAGCTTCTTGCTTCAAACATACTCTTTGGTGAAGGTCATTCAACAATTGTTTTTACTTTTTTTGGGTTCATTTTTAGACCACTGCTGAAAATTATAAAACCCAAATACACCAACTCTTCTTTCATGAAACTACACTTTCTCAAATTCACCATTAATTTTTCTTCATTATGTTGGTGTGTTGTTATTAATTACACTTGCATAAGTTTACTTGAATCTTTATTTAATTCTAAGTTATAGGTTTTTCATCTTTATCTTATTG
>VDFB02187240.1:0-25501 GCA_007258455.2 Sequoia sempervirens | reverse complement strand
CATGGAGAGAAGACTAGTTAAAGTCAAGAGTGTCTCTATATCGCTTAACCTATGTAAGAGGTCAAGAGCTTTTCTACTGTGTTGCAATTTTTGTACATCACTCCAATCAAGGATTGATATTTTGAAAGAACTCGTTGCACTGGTCCATGTAGGGAGATCCATCTAGTATCAACATCCTTGAGAAGCTTGTTTCTTGGTGTTATTCTCTTAGCAAAATTTTGAAATTATGTGAAACGTTTAGGACTTCAACAGAAGTATGCATGGATCTCGCGGACTAGATTTTTTACTTTTGATACTGTAGGAAACTTGCTTAAAATTGTGAATGCTAAATTCATTTTGTGGGTCATGTAGTGAATGCCAAGCATGTATGGTGCACAAGTAGTTTGTAACTTTGTGCAAACACTGGTCCTTTGACCTTGCATCACTGCAACTCCATCAGCTCCTACACACACCAACTTTTTTGCAATTATCAACTCATCCATACCTACAATTTCATTCAAATATTTCTTAACTAGTTCAAATATATTTTGTGATGTTGAACTGTCCTTCATTTTATGAACACAGAGAAGATGAGCTTGGAAAACATGTTGTATAGTATACAAATGCATACAGACCCAAGAAGTATTGTCTACCATAGTAATTTCATCTAAAGATAATGCAATGAAATTTGACTCTTTTACTTTATCCTTTAAATCTTCCTTTTCCATTGTAGCAAGACAGTTTTCCCATTCCCATCTAGCATTTACTAACCAATGTGAGTAGGGATAGTAAGGAACATTCAAATAAGATAATAAACTAGAATATTCTAGGTAGTTTGTCATAGGATGCCCTTTGGACAAAATATGAAAAACAACACTCATCTAAATAGTTTTTGGCAGATTTGTTGCTCCCATTGCTTTTCCAAATTGAGCCTCAAGTGTACCTTTACATGTAGCAATGTTCGACATTCTTTTTTCATGCTCTTCATAATCCACAACATACCTAACATGAAAACATTCTTCCTTTGATTTTCATCGTATGACTAATTCTTCCTTTTCATCTATGATTTTTTTTTCATAAACTTTGCTGATATGCTTTTCTATAGTGTTAATCTTTAGCTGCAACATCTTGGCTCTTCCACATTTCCAACTACAAATCTTACATTTGGCCAATGTTTCCTTTTCAATATTGTTTACATTGCCAATCCCCACTGGTACCATGAATGGGTACTTTGACAACCAACCAAGTTGAAAACTCCTTGTCATTTCCCACTCGCGCCCCCTTTTTGGTTTATTTTTCCTTTTCATACCAACATCATCCCCATCCAAGTCAATTATCTCATTCTGCTAATCAAGCCTGTGGTATCCCTTGGAACATCTTCTACGCATTGCCATCCTAATTTGATACATTTGATTTAAATCAATGAAATCTCAACTTTGACCTTTCCAAATGGCAAGTAGAGGTATTGTGAATGCTACCAATATTTGGTGGAAGAGTAATGATGTGTGTCTATCTGACCCCTGATGGACTGTAAGCTTTGGCACCTAAAGTAAGATTGTATATACATCTAAGTTTTGGCATTTTGATGTCCCTCCCAATCTCTCTCTCTTCTTCACCACCCCAGGAGCCTCGAGGAGCAAAGAGGAGTCTCTTTCACCAACTCCTCAGGAGCCACAGGAGCCTTGCCACCCCAAGGAGCCAAGGAGCCCTGAGGAGCACGAGTCTCCTCACCACCTGAGGAGCCAAGAACCTACCCTGCTTGGAGTCGCTTAACATATTGATCTTTGATTCACCTCCAACTTATTCATCTCTCTCATCGAAAATTAAAAAATGTCTTCTTGTTAAGGACAAGAGAATAATAATATAGATCCATCATTCCCTACCTAATATCATCTTTTAAGACTCAAGCAAGAATGGTGCAGAGATAAAACTTATTATTATAACTGGAACACTATGAAGAAATGATCACTCACCTTAAGTCTACTTTTAGCTTTCACGATTCTGATCGAAGTAGAACCTCATAACCAAAAAAAATGTGTAAGAATAAATGACACTTTCGATTGTATTTATATCAATCCATGATTCCATATTTGGCGAATTCTGCGGGATTTTTAAATGGTATATTAAAAATTTGGTGAATTTCACTTGCTTATACAACGATACGTTATAATTTTCAAGGTGAAATGTGTCCTCAAATGTAATTATTTTTTAATGTTATTGGTGAAATAGGTCCTCATACTTGCAACTATTATAAATTTTAATTAGCGAAATGGGTCTTCACAAGCAACTATTTGTAAATTTTAATTGGCGAAATGGGTCCCGATACAATGTTATTTTAATAGTATTGGCGAATATGTAAGTGTTTTATTAAATGCTTTCAGGATTCCAGGTGAAAATATTAGTCGGTCCAATTGAAATGCGTAGTTTGACAATGGCGAATTTTTTGCTTAAATATGCCTCATAAAAAAACTCATTGGTGAATGGGCATGTATTGGACCTATAGTTCAGAAATCTTTTCGTGACGCATTTGGGACACACCTGGTTATATGAGAATTGGCCAATTCTTTAAACTGGTTTCCATTCCTAGAATTCATGGCGATTCGCCACTAAAAGTTTTCCTACGCATATATTCATATTACAGGTACCATCAATAATAACCTTTACATAATTGCAAGGTTGAGACACATTTTCCCAACACTTGCAAGTCATAGAATTTAAAGGAAACAAACATCAATGAAATTAAAATGAGTTCAAAATGTTGCACCAATTTACAAAACCGATTCTTAGACAATGGTGACAGGAAAATACAAATCCATTCCTTATTCAAATAATAGAATACAAATTTCTCAAACACCAGCAATAGAAAACAGAGTTATAATGTATTAAAAGCAATGCAAAATTGAGAAAAAGGATGGTCAAGCCTCTACCAACCCCAATCGCTCCATTCTCCTCCATGTTCTTTTCTTCTTGTGCAATGTTCACACCCTCTTCCCTCACAATAGTTAGGGGTCTTCGTGACTTTTCTTGGTTGCCAAAAACTGTTCCTGAACCAATAAGGCTCTTCCAATGTTTCTTTTTCCTTTGTTTTCAATAATAGTTCGGCCTCTCTCACCATTGTAACTGCCTTTTACCAAAAACAACATGGACAGAAAGCTGAAGGTAGACTCAAGGTTCTTGATGCCACTTAGAACTCGCCACTTATCACAACACAAGGAATTAAAAAGGATACAAGAAAACAAAAGAAAGACAATAACCCAAAACCAAAATGTGCAAATTAAAATTGAGTGATTCCCCTACATTGGAAAGTTGACATTCTTGAAAATATATATATATATTTTAAGAGAAGATTAGGTCAAATAAGTAGATCCTCTCCCAATATCCCTTGCCAATTTAATCCATAATCCAATAAACATGTGAGATTAGATTGAAAATGGCCCACTAGGTTGTTTTAACAAGTTGCTAGTTTGAAGGGATGTTTAAGTGATTTGTTTGTTTTGATTGTTTGGATGTTGGTTGAATTATTTTGGTTGTTTAAGAGTGGTATGAATAACTTGTTCCAAGATCGTTGAGTGTTTTTTCCTCTTGTGTTTTAAACACGATAAATGGATTAATCTAATTAAAAATATTAAATACAAATACATGAATTTGTTTTGGGCTTTCAATTTGAATAAATGAATTCAACTAATTAACATTTTAATTAGTAATTAATTAAATAACTATAAAAAATAAATTAGCTTTCTATAATTAATCTAATATGATTAAATAACTAAAAAAAATTAATTAAATAATACAACTAATTAACTTTTTGGAAAGTAAAAGTTCTTTTAATTTTTTTGGAAAATGAATGGAAGCAATAGATAAAATAAAATAATTGACTTTCCCCTTTTATTAGTACTTGCCATTAGGAAATACTATTGTAATGAGCTTTTGTTTTAATAATTAACTAGTTATTAATAAGTTGGTTTTCAACCAATCAAAAATTATATTTAAAAATAAAATAAAATTTTCTATAGTGAACTTGTAAAATATTTAATTTAAATATAAATTATAAATATTATTATGATTGACTCAAAACTTTTGTGTATTATTGACAGATTTTAAGAAAAAAAGAAAGTCAACTATTATTTTTCCTATTCTTTGATAAACGGTAGAAGTTTGTTTGGGCCCACCACAAGTCATGTGTTCCGAGGCGGCAGGTGATGGGTGTAATCGACCCGCAGAACTCCCACGGAGAAGAAGATATTTTGCAATAAATAGCAAGGTATCGTGATAACGCCGCCTCTCCATCCAACGGCTTGTTCACTCCCACTAAAACTTCTCATCCACGACACCCATCAGCATTGGAAAATTGCTTTTAAGAAAGGACAAAATCCTTGTGCTCAATTTTGATTGGATAGCTAATTGCTTATGCTCACAGATTTAGCCAAGTTGTCAATCTTTATTGTTTGCATATTTTAATGAAGACACAAGAATTCCACATTGCAAAGTAGAACTGTTTTCTATTATGTTGGACAGAAATGCAGTGCTTATTCGTTACAAGTGCTTATTAACTTTAATGAAAATTAATAGATTTTTTTTTGTTTCACATAAATTATATTATACATATTTTTATTTAATAAAATTATTATATAAAATTTATATTTAAATAATTATTATTTAATTATTTCTTATAATTATATTATATAATCAGTTCATTTTATTTAATATAAAAAATAAAAAAATATTATTTAAATTTATATTATATAATCAATAAATATTAATTAATATAATATAATATAAATATAAGAAAGAATTTAATTAATATTTTTCTTCTAATTATATTAAACTATTATTTGATTTTATTTTTATTTTGTTTTGATATTTATTGTAAGAAAAAGAATAGAAAAAATCAATCACAAATATATTTCAAAGTAATTCATAACACCCTAAGAACTTAATGTTACATTTATCAACTAATCAAATTTCAACATTACATCAATAAAGATACCGAAAGATCATGAAGGATCAAAATTATAACCATATTATAATTAAGGCATTACACCGACAGGTCGCTAAAAATAGAGTAAACATTGTAAACGTTGTTTTGCATCCATCAATATTATATTTAGTATGCACAATAACTATACAAAATTTATAGTTTGTCATTTTCTTCGATTATTGATAAGTATTCTATAATAATATTTACTTTCTCACAATTAAAATAAAATACAACCATACAAAACTCTAATTACAATACTACAAAGGTAAGTACTCACCACTACATGGCACTTGTTTAAAAAAAAGCAATAAAATAGAAAATATTATGAATACTAGATCTTTGAGGCACAATTTTTTTTTCTTTTCAACATAGTTTAAATAGATTCTTGAATGCAAATAACAATGTTTAAATTAATGCTTTGAATCTTATTTGATTAAATGGAGAAGATTTCAATTAATTTTTGTTTGAAGATTATTAAAATTGCATCTTATTTTTGAATGGTTCCTAATAGAGATACTATAGGGAAAACCTCTAAGAGAAACTATGCTTTTTGTATTTATTTCTACTTATTTGATCTTTATTTTTTCTAAAGAACATTCTATAAATTAAACAAATAAAAAGATTTAGAATAATAATATAAATGAAACACGAGCAACAACTACATTCTAGTCTTTCTACCCTTATAAATTTCTAAGCTTTCTAATAAATTTAAATTATAGAAACAATATTTGACAAACAAATCTAAACTATTGAAAATAGATATAATCTAATAAAGAAAAGGAAATCCCATATATGGAGCCATAGTTACTTTAGATGTAGATGATAAATAATTTTGTTGGAAAATATTTCATTAGTTTCCAAGATCCAACACTTCTTCCTCTCTTGTGATCTTCAATTAATGATAAGTCAAAGGAAATTTTTGCAAGAATTTGCACATAGAATTAGATCCGTGATTAGAGAGTCGAGACAATCAAGGTACAAAATTTTAAGAATCTTAGAGAGGACAATATCTAGAATAAATTCACCTTGTGTGATTTTGTCTTAGGCAACATGAATTTATTTAATATAAAAACTTATTTTTATATCTACATAACATGTTTTCTTGGATGATACTTATGTTAGGAAAAAAAAAGTAGTGCTAAAGAGCATCATTGGGAACCTATTATGAGAATGTAAAACTATGAAATTCCTTTACCATAAGTTAACCACTAGGTTGATTTTAACAATAATGAAAAAGAAAAAAGTAGTGGTAATGAATGTTGATGAGTTGATATCTAACTATGTTGAGGTTTGATAAAATATATGATTGATAGATGACATGTTACAAAGATGACACAGAATACCAATTTACTGATAACTGATTATGTTGAGGTCAAATGCCAATATATATATATATGTGTGTGTGTCTAATTCCTAAGAGAGGAGATGCTCTTGTATGATATGTTTAATGATTGATTCATATGTAAAAGTGTCAAATGATGGTAGATTTAAATACACAACCCTAGACAAAATTTACATTTTGGCACATGCACCAAGGGGTAATGATCATATTCTTATGTTGCTGGCCTTGGAAAGCAATAATTTGAATTCAAAAAATTGAGGATATAATTATACCTAATCTAGTTTGAGAAGGATATTATGTTGGGTTGAAATCAAGAATGTTTTGAAATAAATACTTGTATAACATAGTTGTGGTCTAAAGATAGGGGTAAGTGAGATTTCCAAAAGAGCTAAATTATGCACTAGAATGATGTATTAAAACACCCACACAAGGTGGCATAAAATATAGGGTTAAAAGAGTGAAGTATGTGCTCTTCTCCTCTACACTTTGACCCCACTTTGGTTTGCATGTACAACTTTGTATACTAGCATTCCAAATGAAAATGGCTATGTGTTCAATTCACATAAGGTTCACCAAAATTTAGAGATAAAAATCACATCAATAATTAGTATATAGTGTCTAATTAGGGACTTTATATCAATCAATGTAATTAAACTCTAAATTGATAACATGAGTTGAGATAGCAAACTAAGGCAATAAAAAAATGGTAAGTGAAAATTAAAGAGATTAAAGAGATTAAAAGGAAACACCTTCAATTTCATCAAGCGTGGAATAAATTGTTATGACATAGGTCCTTGTGAGCTAACAACTAATATTAGATTCAAGATCAAAGAGCTAATATGCCTAAGATATAATATTTTGAGCATATGGGATAGAACATGGCTTACAATTTGGCCTATGTAGTGCAATTTTATCCTTGGTGGCATAATTTTGTTTGACACAAAAATAGATCTTCAACACTTATGAAAATTATTCACCTGGATGATATTTACATTTAAAAAATAAGATGGTGCTAAAGAGCACATTTGGGATCTTATTATGAGTGTTGAAGTATGAAACTTTCTTAACCATAAGTTAGACTCTACGATAATTTAGCAATAATGATAAAATGATAAGTGGTGGAAATGAATACGAAAGAACTAATTGTTGACAATGTTGAGATTTGATACAAATAGATGTATGATGTCAAATGATTTTTATGCATGCCATGATTGATACTTGAATTTTAGAATAGGATAATGAATGCTAGTTTATTGATTGTGTAATATCGTAAAATTGCACCCCTCACAATTTCACATACATTCTTGTATCCACTTTAGAGTCCACTCCCTTAGCAACTTGTGTAGGCTCAATTTAGCCCTTGCATAAGCCCTTTTCCCCTCTTAGGATGCTCAAGACCCCTTTTCAGTAGCTACCCTCGTGTGTAAACTTTGCATTGAACCTTATGCTTTTCCCATTACTGTCATTTTGTAGCATGATGTGTCTAGACACTAGCACGCGTGGATGTTTGTGTGTTGCGCTAGCATCTTGTGACATTTCAACGTTCAAATAGCCATTTTCAAGCATGTTTTGCATTTGTCAGCTACTTTTTCTAGTGTGGTAATGGCCTAAGACACCTTCTAACAACTCAAGAAGCTTCTTTTCCTTCCTCTTCTCCCTTTAAATGCTATCTTTCTAATTCATTTGGGCTTCTATTTTCTCTCTAGCTTCTTGGCTTCTCTATTTTTCCTCTTTACTCTCTTGCTTGCTATAGAAGCACCCTAATGCTCTCACAAAACTCTATATAGCTCTCTTGGCTCTTGCATCTATCTCTTTGTCTCCACCCTTGGGCTTCCTTAAGCCTTACAGCTGACATCTCCCTTATCTTGTGCTTGCAAGCATCCTAGGATTTCACACATCCCCTACCAATTGCATCTTTATCTCATGGTATAGGTTCTCCTCCTTGAGCGTGGATTGCTTTTATCACTCCAAATCTGCTTACATTGTTCACTTTCTCTATCTATTTGGCTATCCATGGAGGTGAGAACACCAAAATGGGGGTTTGATTGAGGCAAACCTCTATACAGCCCCAACATTTTCTCTCGATCTTACATATGTAGGTATTGAAGATATTCACATGTTGGAGGCTTCATTACTTGGGTTGTTGTGAGAAGTTTCTATCTCTTATCCTCTTTAGTCTTATCACCTACTTCACTTTATTTCAATTATGTTATATTCTGTTACTTTCTCATGTTCCAAAATTTTCCTAGCAGTTAGAACAGTAGTAGCCACCTTGTTTTTTGTGACATTCTCAGTTTTTGGTTCATACGAGACGTTAGCATGCCTCTAGGACTCTAGTGTTCCATGTTGTCATCCTTGTTCTGCACTGTCATCCTTTGACCGAGAAATCCCTAGTCTATCCAAAAAATCTCGGTGACTTGCTCTTTCTGATTATGAAATAATCACGTTGTTCCTTGAGAAATTTTAGGGTAGTTTGCCCCTTGGGATTCTCTTAAGAATAAAGAGACTCATGAGTAACGAATCCCCCTCCTCTACATTTTGGTGAAACTGAAGTGAATCACAAATTTTTCAAAAAACTAAGAATTTATTTACCCCAACTTGGTGGGGTCATAATTTTTGACTTGATGCTCAAAATTTAGAACCATTTACACCATTGGAAAGGTCTCCAAGAGGACTAATTCAGTCCCTTGGTAATTTGCATACGAATGAAGTAATCATTGACAATGTTGAGATTTTATACAAATAGATTTATGATGCTAAATTATTTTTATGCATGCCATGATCGATAGTTGAATTTGAGAATAAGATAATGAATGTTAGTTTATTGATTGTGTAATGTCATAAAATTGCACCCCTCGCAATTTCACATACATTCTTGTATCCACTTTAGTGTCCACTCCCTTAGCAACTTGTATAAGCTCATTTTAACCCCTACATAAGCATTTTTCCCCTCTCAGTATGCTCAAAACCCCTTTTTAGCAGCTACCCTTGCGCGTCAGCTTTTCATTGAACCTTGTACTTTTCTCATTCTTGTCATTTTGTAGTGTGATGTGTCTGGACACTAGTGCATCACACAGACGTTTGTGTGCCACGCTAGCGTCCTATGACATTTCAATGTTCAAATAGTTGTTATGAGCATGTTTTCCATTTGTTAGCTACTTTTGTCAGTGGTAATGGCCTGGGACGCCTTGTAACAGTCCAAGAAGTTTATTTTCCTTTCTCTTCTCCCTTTAAATGCTATCTTTCCAATTCATTTGGGATTCTAGTTTCTCTCTAGCTTCTTGGCTTCTCTCTTTTCCCTCTTTACTCTCTTACTTGCTACAGAAGCACTCTCCTGCTCTCACAGTGCTCTATACAACTCTCTTGGCTCTTGAACCCTTTGGCTTCCTTAAGCCTTGTAGGTGACATCTCCCTTATCTTGTGCTTGTGAGCATCCTAGGATTTCACACATCCCCTACCAATTGCATCTCTATCTCATGGTACAGGTTCTCCTCCTTGTGCGTGGATTGCTTTTATCAGTCCATATTTGCTTACTTTGTTCACTTTCTCTATCTATTTGGCTGTCCGTGGAGGTGGGAACACCAAAATGGGGGTTTCACTGAGGAAAACCCCTATGCATCCCCAACATTTTCTCTCGATCTTACATATGTAGGTATTGAAGATATTCATGTGTTGGAGGCTTCATTACTTGGGTTGTTGTGAGAAGTTTCTATCTCTTATCCTCTTTAGTCTTATCACCTACTTCACTTTATTTTAATTTTGTTATATTTTGTTACTTTCTCACATTCCAAGATTTTCCTAGCAGCTAGAATAGTAGTAATCACCTTACCATTTTCTGTGACATTCTTCTTTTCTAGTCCATACAAGATGCTACCACGCCTTTAGGACTCTCTAATGTGTCACATTATCATCCTTGGTTGTGTTGTCATCCTTTGATCGAGAACTCGCTAGTCTGTCCAAAAAATCTCTGTGACTTGCTCTTTCTAATTCTGAAACTCTCACCTTGTTCCTTGAGGTAGTTTAGGGTAGTTCACCCCTTGGGATTCTCTTGAGAATAAAGAGACTTATGAGTAGTAAATCCCCCTTCTCTACATTTTGGTGAACCTATTGTGAATCACAACTTTTTTCAAAAAATTAAGAAATTATTTACCCCAACTTGGTGGGGTCATAACTTTTGACTCAGCGCTCAAAATTTGTAACTATTTACACTATTGGAAAGGTTTCCAAGAGGAATAATTCAGTCCCTTGGCAATGAATACGAATGAACTAATCATTGACAATGTTGAGATTTGATACAAATAGATGTATGATGCCAAATGATTTTGATGCATGCCATGATTGATAGTTGAATTTGAGAATATGATAATGAATGTGTTTATTGATTGTGTAATGTTGTAAAATTGCGCCCCTCATAGTTTCACATAAATTCTTGTATCCACTTTAGTTTCCACTCCCTTAGCAACTTTTGTAGGCTCATTATAGCCCCTACATAAGCCTTCTTCCACTCTCAGGATGCTCAGGACCCCTTTTTAACAGCTACCCTCATGCGCCAGCTTTGCATTGAACCTTATGCTTTTCCCATTCTTGTCATTTTGTAGTGTGACGTGTCTAGAAACTAGCACGCTACACAGGCATCTGTGTTAGTTTTATGATCATATTTAAAGACACAAAAAATTAATTCAAAAATCAGACACAATAACACAGCAAATACCCTAGGAAAACCCTCCTCTTGAGGGAGAAAAACCTAGCAACAAATATATCTCTTATATATATAAGTAATAGCAATAAGTCTCTTTACAATGAGGCCACACACAAGGCCAATAATTAGCACCAGCAATGGTTGTAAAACAAACTAATAGTTTTCCCTTCAATCTGCACTTGAATGGACTCACAATCTATCTTAGAAGAAATTTGCACTAGATAGAAGGATCTACACTTGAATATAATTTGCACTTGAGAAGAAGGAGATCGAATTTGCTTGATGCCCAAATGAGAGAAAGTGGTGACCTATATATACATGTTGCTTAGAGGGGTCGTACCTTTTCAAGGACAAGGTCGGCCACCATAAAAAATAATTACAAATAATAAATAATAATTATAAGGAAGGTCAGCCATCTAAGAGATATGTTGCCATTATATAATCACAAATAAATAGGGAAGTATGAAGCCCGAAGCTACAATAATATTAACACTCCCTCTCAGCTAGGGAGGAATACTTCTGGTTGCACAAGACACATCACCTCATCGTGATGTCTACCACAATGGCTACAACCCTATGTGAAAAGATATGATATCACCTCATCGTGATATCAAATATCACCTCATTGTGATATCAACCATCATGGCTACTCCCATAGATGGTATGTACAAGTGTTCATCACTCAACGTGATGTTTTCACCTCATCGTGATGTTCACCATGGCTCCCCCAAAGGGTGAAACACAAGTGCAAGAAAAATCATCACGGACTCTCTCACATGATGTTGTCATGGAACTTCACACACATGACATCCACCATGGCTCTCCAAGAAAGTGGAATCAAGGGATTTCACCTCGAACTTCTCTCACAGAGAAGAACTCATTAACCAAGGGATTTCACCTCGAACTTCTCTCACAGAGAAGAACTCATTAATCAAGGGATTTCACCTTGAACTTCTCTCATAGAGAAAAACTCATTAATCAAGGGATTTCACCTCGAACTTATGTCATAGAAAATAACTCATTAAAGAGGATCACTGATACTGAGACTCCTTCTCAATTAAGGTTGTATTCTCCACCATACCAAGCTTATCTTGAAAGTACACAAAATTTATCCTGGAGAGAGGCTTGGTAAGAATGTCTGTCATCTACTCATCAATGTCTATATACCTCAACTGAAATGCTTTCCTCAATAACATGTTTAGTTCTATCATGAAACATTGTATTGACAGAAGGCTCCAGATGGCTTAATTAACATAATGGATGATAGTCGGCTCCAATGATTTTCCAACCAATCCTACAAAAATCTTTTGAAGCCACACTGCTTCTCAAACTACCACACGTGTTGCAATGTACATGACCTCTGTGGTACTCAGTGCCACTGAAGACTGCTTCTTGCTACATCAAGGGATCATTGCAGATCCCAAACTAAAGCAACATCTAGAGGTGCTCTTTCGATCAGTGACACACCCTACCCAATCAAAATCAGTATAGCCATGCAACTCTATATCCACACCTACAGAATATCTCAACCCATATCCAATTGTGCCACACAAGTATCTCAAGATATGCTTCGCTACAACTAGAAGTATTTTCCTTGGTTCACACATGAACTTGAAAAAATGCACTTACTACAATCTGGTCTAGTATAGATACATCAACGATCCAATCAACTGACTGTACATAATAGGATCCACCAAATCTGAACTAGTTGCAGCCTCCTTAAGCTTTTGAAAATTTGTTTCCATAAATCAACATAAAGAACCAAGATCTACTAGATTACTATCTTCTTCAGGTTCAATAGGCTCCCTCTAAATCTTCAAGCACTTGCATCAACCTCCTGACCTCTTCATCCAAGATTACCTGCAACACTTACCTTAGTGCACACCTCTAGTATAGTAGAGAGTTCAGGGTAGACCTCCTCGACCTCATAGTAGATTATTTTATTCTGAATAGGTTTGTAGAGCTACCAATATCAAATCCAGACGACTGTCTTTTGCAATTTTGATCTCAGCAGCTAAAGAGGTCTTTCAATAATTTAACACTTATCCTTGTAATACAGTAATCTTCACTTCTTCTCAATGAGTTACAAAACTCCCTCTTGATCCCTGCTTCAGAGATTGCAAAGAAGACTTCTAGAAGTGAACTCCCTCTAGCCACCAACTCAATCTCATGGCTACAAGTTGTGACTTCATGCATTAGAGAACGATACCATCTAAATTACAATTCTCTTTTTATTTCAAAGTCACACTCAGAAATCGTTACAACCAGCATGCAATAAATGAAATCTTTAAAAAATCTTATGCTAGTGAACACAATTCAAGAGAAACCACTATCTCTCTTTACTAATTACAAGATCCAACTAAATGATATAACTCAGCAAACAAAGAATACTTATCTCTTTAAATATTCTGATGGATGCAAATATTGGATGTAGTAAAATACGCTACTCTTGCATACAATTAGCACACAACCTTCACAGCTTGAACACAGGCCCATGGCTTAGAATAGAAATTCCCTAAAATCCTTCTGAGGAGAGATCCCATACACATCCGCAAATGAAGTATGTTGATTAGGCTTGGTGGGGAAATCCTTTGCATAGTGACAACCTTCACGGCTTGAACACAGGCCCATGGCTTAGAATAGAAATTCCCTAAAATCCTTCTGAGGAGAGATCCCATGCACATCCACAAATGAAGTATGCTGATTAGGCTTGGTGGGGAAATCCTTTGCATAGTGACCAAACATGTCACAACGAAAACATTGGACTTTGGAGAGGTCCCACTTCTTCTTGAATGGGGAAGCACCATCAGCTTCTTTATCTCTATTCCTCTTGAAATATCCTTTCTTTCCACCTTTCTCTTTCTTCTTCAAGGATTGAGCAGAAAGAACATGAATTTCTTCATTTGTAGAGCTTTGACCAATACCTCTCGCAGCCAACCTAGACTCTTCTTGAATACAATCTACCCTCAAACGATCAAATTTGGGAAATTTCGATCTTGCACTGATTCCTTGAATGTAAGACTCCCAAGATGAAGGAAGACCATTAAGGGCAAGCATGGTCAAATCCTTGACATCAACAAAATGACCAATAGAAGAGATTTGATCTCTCAATTCAGAAATCTTCATGAAGTAAGTGATGATAGATTCTCCTTCCGCCATCTTCACATGATGAAGTTATTGCTTCAATGCAAGTGCACGGCTTGTGTTGTTGATCTCATACATCTCCTCCAAATACTTAAACATCTCCCTTGTTGTCTTCATCTTAAAGATGATGGGAATAATATGATCCTTCACAGAATCAACTAACATCTTCTTTGCCTTAGTATCTTTCTTCTTCCATTGAATCTTCTCTTCCTCATCAGCAGGCTCAGAAACTTTGCTCTCCATGAACTCAGCCAATTCACTTTCTTCCAAGGAGAGCATAATTTTGAATCTCCAAGACATGAAATTTGATGCTCCCTCAAGTCTATCCTCAAGCTTAAGATCGATCACCATCTTGACGAAGAGATAGAAGTAAACAACGATGAGAAAGAGAGTAAAGAGTATCACTGTAATAAGAAATATGATCACGATCTTCTTCAAACCCACTCTGATACCATGTTATTTTTATGATCAGATTTAAAGACACAGAAAATTAATTAAAAAATCAAACATAATAACACAGCTGATACCCTGGGAAAACCCTCCTCTTGAGGGATAAAAACCCAGCAACAAATATATCTCTTATATATAAGTAATAGCAATAAGTCTCTTTACAATGAGGCCACACACAAGGCCAATAATCAGCACCAGCAATGGTTGTAAAACAAACTAATAGTCTTCCCTTCAATCTGCACTTGAATGGACTCACAATCTGTCTTAGAATAAATTTGCACTAGATAGAAGGATCTGCACTTGAATATAATTCGCACTTGAGAAGGAGATCGAACTTGCTTGATACCCAAATTAGAGAAAGTGATGACCTATATATACATGTTGCTTAGTGGGGTCGCACCTTTTCAAGGAAAAGGTTGGCCACCATAAAAAATAATTACAAATAATAAATAATAATTACAAGGAAGGTCGGCCATCTAAGAGATATGTTGCCATTAGATAATCACAAATAAATAGGGAAGTATGAAGCCTGAAGCTGCAACAGCATTAACAGTTTGTGTGTCGCTAGCATCTTATGACATTTCAACATTCAAACAATTGTTTCTAAACATGTTTACCATTTGAAAACTACTTTTGTTAGTGGTAACGGTCTAGGATGCCTTGTAACGACTCAAGAAGCTTCCTTTTGTTCCTCTTCTCCTTTTAAATGATATCTTTCTATTGGCACTCTCAAATTTTGCAAATTTGAGATGCCCATTTCAAAATTTTGCCTCTGCACTTTTACAAGTGCACTTGAAGAATATGCCTGAATGACCTACTTTGAGGGGTCATAATTTGATGCCCATTGATTTTAAAGAAAAATACCTTTGCAAACACACTCATGTGTCATATGTGAATGTGCATGTCAATTTTCAGCTTCCCACGATGAGTTTTGTTAGGGTTTCAAAATTCGAAGCTGGAGGGTTTTGTCACAGTTCATTTGTTTGCAACTGTTCAGTTTTGCAAGGTTGCCTCCTGTTTGAACTTTCATTTTGTAATCAGATGATCATCATGCTAAAATGATTGTTGCTCTATATTCTCCATACCAAAATGAGCTTGCATGTCAGTTTTCAAGGCTTCATGATTTGATTTGCTATTTTTAGCAAATCAAAACCAAATAGAATTTCTTCAGTTTTGTACTAAAACCTTTCTGAGAGGCCAGCTTCAAGCGTCAATAACTTTTGATGGGTAATGATTCAAGCTAATCCCTTCTGCACACATGCTTAATGTACCAAAGTGATCCACTGTGTCCAGTGATAGCTCGCCAGGAATTGATTTGATATTTTAACAATGAGGTGATCTCTTGGGTTTTAACTGGTTTTGAACAGCTACATTTGCAGAAAGGTCCAAGAGGGAAACTTTTCCAGTTAATAACTTTTTCCTAATGATTGATTCCTCTGATCTATCTTTTGCATTGTATTCTTAGGTCTAATGTCTACATTCTTACAAGTTTTCATGTCTCAAGGAGGTTGTTTACTTAGTTTCCCAGATCGATTCTGGAGCCAACTGGGCCAGCTTTCACCATTTTTCAAATGTGCCTAAAAGTGAGTTTTAATGAAAACCCATTTCACCTTTTCACCTTTGAAGCATTCAAATTTTTTCACAAGTCAAATAACTTCTCCATCCAACGGCTTGTTCACTCCCACTAAAACTTCTCATCCACGACACCCATCAGCATTGGAAAATTGCTTTTAAGAAAGGACAAAATCCTTGTGCTCAATTTTGATTGGATAGCTAATTGCTTATGCTCACAGATTTAGCCAAGTTGTCAATCTTTATTCTCTGCTTTTTGAAGAGGCTTTGGACCAAGGAGGGATTATGGACAAGATGGATTTGGATATGTCTATACCGTAATCATACATTTCACGAGGTGACATATTAGTTGTAGTAAATAGTCAAATAGTTTGACTGGGACCATTACCACAAGCACATATTTTTAATGACATTAATCACTGTAATATACATTTTTCTTCCATTTCTATTGTTCTTTTAATATTTTGTGACTGCGATTGTTCTCTCCTAGGCTAGAATAGGACATGATCCCATTGTTTGAATATTAGATCTTTGAGGCACAATTTTTTTTTCTTTTCAACATAGTTTAAATAGATTCTTGAATGCAAATAACAATGTTTAAATTAATGTTTTGAATCTTATTTGATTAAATAGAGAAGATTTCAATTAATTTTTATTTGAAGATTATTAAAATTGCATCTTATTTTTGAATGGTTCCTAATAGAGATACTATAGGGAAAACCTCTAAGAGAAACTATGATTTTTGTATTTCTTTCTACTTATTTGATCTTTATTTTTTTCTAAAGAACATTCTATAAAGTAAACAAATAAAAAGATTTAGAATAATAATATAAATGAAACACGAGCAACAACTACATTCTAGTCTTTCTACCCTTATAAATTTCTAAGCTTTCTAATAAATCTAAATTATAGAAACAATATTTGACAAACAAATCTAAACTATTGAAAATAGATATAATCTAATAAAGAAAAGGAAATCCCATATATGGAGCCATAGTTACTTTAGTAGATAATAAATAATTTTGTTGGAAAATATTTCATTAGTTTCCAAGATCCAAGCACTTCCTTCCCTCTCTTGTGATCTTCAATTAATGATAATTCAAAGGAAATTTTTGCAAGAATTTGCACATAGAATTATTAATGTATATGATGGTTCTAACTAGATGCAAGCTAAAAAAGGTTTCAAGAGTAGTTAGTCTTAGAATAATAGAGCTTTTACAACAGTCTATGCAAAAATTGTTGTTTTAACATCTCAATTTGTGAATAAAGAAAAAAATATTCTATTTATAAAAAACCTTAATTTTTAGATTAAAAGAAGATTGAAGAATCCAAATTGGGAAAAATTGGGTCAATAACTGAAAGGAAATTCATGGATTTGGATTAAATCATGCACATTAATAAGATTTTATAGTTTATCACTTTGATAGCCTAGACATAGTTCACTAGAGCGAACTTAATTATAGGTAGTAAATAAGGTTTCTAAGAAAAATAAACAAGTGAACACACATCAAGTGATAAATAACAAACATAAAAAACATGTCAGGAATCTTAGGAGGTTGACATATGTCACCTTATATTTGGGGATGTATATTAAAATCATAGTTTTTTCTGCATTTTACATCATGTAGGCTTATTAGTTGGACATTTGGTCATCACTAGACTTGTCGTGTAGGCCCATTCAAATTTGAGCACTTCTAGGTGCAATATCACACATGCAATATAGTATACTTGGTGTGATTCTATCTTAGGTGGTATGATTATGTCTATTGAAGAAACAAACATTTTGTACCTATGCAAAGCCTTCACCTGTATGATACTAATGTTAGAAAAATATGGTGGTGCTAAAGAACACTTTTTAAGATCATGTTATAGTGTTGACGTATGAAATTTTGTTAACCTAATTCACACCTTGAAGTTGATTTATAGCAATAACGAAAAAATGTTTAAGTGGTGGCAGGAATGCTGATGAGATGATCTTGCTAACTATGCTAAGGTATGATATAGGAAAATTTTTGGATAACACTAATTAATGTGATAGGACACTCTCTTGTGTGAAATTTTAAAAATTGATTATTATGTAAGTGTCCTATAATAATACCTCTAAGTACACAACCCTAGACATATCATTTAAATTTTTTAGCACCCATGTGAATGAGCAATATCTATTACCTAGTATTATTGACCTTAAAAGTGGGAGTTTAAATTTAAGAAATTACAAATGAGATTACAATAATAATTTAATCTAGGAAGGGTAGGATCTTAGGAACTATGAGAAGAATTTTATGAAATAAATGATTTGGTATAATAGAGTGTTAATTTCAATATTAGGATTAGTGAGTATGCCAAAATAGCAAAAATATGTTCTATATGTTGGTAGATGGTTAGTGCTCCCCTCGGGATTTGTGACGTGGCTTAACCACCTCTCATGGATCTGTTACCTCTAGTGGTTGTATCGGGCATTAATAGGTTGACCTTTCGGTGCAATGACAATCGTGGGGCTAACAATTGGTATCAAAGCCAAAGGTGTCGGGTTCAAATCCCCTCAAGTAATGTTGAGGGGGAGATTGTTGGCAGATGGTCAATGCTCCCCTCAAAATTCATGACATGGCTTAACCGCCTCTTGTGGATCTGTTAACTCTAGCGGTTGTATTGGGCATTAACAAGTCAACCTTTTGGTCCAACGAAAACCATGGGGCCAACACTATAATCATGCAACAAAGACACCCATACAAATTGGAATTTAAAATATAGAAGTGAAACGATGAAGTACACATTTTTCTCCCCTACTTTGGTGTGTACAAAATTAAGTGCATGAGCATGCCAAATTATAATTTTGTGTGTTCTATTCATGTCGAGAAATGGTGAAATAAAAACATTTGTATAATTAATTTAGAATATATAATAAGAGATGATTAATTAAATAGTTTGATATAGAAACATTAAGATAGAAAATAAATAATAAGTGGAAATGATAGAGATTTGAGGGTATAACTTGAATATGGCATGCATTAGACATTGAGAGTTGTGACAAAGACATGTAAACTAAGAACTAATATTGGATCCGTGATTAGAGAGTCAAGACAATCAAGGTACAAAATTTTAAGAATCTTAGATAGGACAATATCTAGAATAAATTCACCTTGTGTGATTTTGTCTTAGGCAACATGAATTTATTTAATATAAAAACTTATTTTTATATCTACATAACATGTTTTCTTGGATGATACTTATGTTAGGAAAAAAAAAGTAGTGCTAAAGAGCATCATTGGGAACCTATTATGAGAATGTAAAACTATGAAATTCCTTTACCATAAGTTAACCACTAGGTTGATTTTAACAATAATGAAAAAGAAATAAGTAGTGGTAATGAATGTTGATGAGTTGATATCTAACTATGTTGAGGTTTGATAAAATATATGATTGATAGATGACACAAAATACCAATTTACTGATAACTGATTATGTTGAGGTCAAATGCCAATATATATAGATATGTGTGTGTCTAATTCCTAAGAGAGGAGATGCTCTTGTATGATATGTTTAATGATTGATTCATATGTAAAAGTGTCAAATGATGGTAGATTTAAATACACAACCCTAGACAAAATTTACATTTTGGCACATGCACCAAGGGGTAATGATCATATTCTAATGTTCCTAGCCTTGGAAAGCACACAATTAATGACATCACCCAGAGATAATAGTTGGGTTGAAATCAAGAATGTTTTGAAATAAATACCTGTATAACATAGTTGTGGTCTCAAGATAGGGTAAGTGAGATTTCCAAAAAGAGCTAAATTTGCACTAGAATGATGTATTAAGACACCCACACAAGGTGGCATAAAATATAGGGTTAAAAGAGTGAAGTATGTGCTCTTCTCCTCTACACTTTGACCCCACTTTGGTTTGCATGTACAACTTTGTATACTAGCATTCCAAATGAAAATGGCTATGTGTTCAATTCACATAAGGTTCACCAAAATTTAGAGATAAAAATCACATCAATAATTAGTATATAGTGTCTAATTAGGGACTTTATATCAATCAATGTAATTAAACTCTAAATTGATAACATGAGTTGAGATAACAAACTAAGATAAAAAAAAATGGTAAGTGAAAATTAAAGAGATTAAAGAGATTAAAAGGAAACACCTTCAATTTCATCAAGCATGGAATAAATTGTTATGACATAGGTCCTTGTGAGCTAACAACTAATATTAGATTCAAGATCAAAGAGCTAATATGCCTAAGATATAACATTTTGAGCATATGGGATAGAACATGGCTTACAATTTGGCCTATGTAGTGCAATTTTATCCTTGGTGGCATAATTTTGTTTGACGCAAAAATAGATCTTCAACACTTATGAAAATTATTCACCTAGATGATATTTACATTTAAAAAATAAGATGGTGCTAAAGAGCACATTTGGGATCTTATTATGAGTGTTGAAGTATGAAACTTTCTTAACCATAAGTTAGACTCTACGATAATTTAGCAATAATGATAAAATGATAAGTGGTGGAAATGAATATGAAAGAACTAATCGTTGACAATGTTGAGATTTGATACAAATAGATGTATGATGTCAAATGATTTTTATGCATGCCATGATTGATAGTTGAATTTTAGAATAGGATAATGAATGCTAGTTTATTGATTGTGTAATGTCGTAAAATTGCACCCCTCACAATTTCACATACATTCTTGTATCCACTTTAGAGTCCACTCCCTTAGCAACTTGTGTAGGCTCAATTTAGCCCTTGCATAAGCCCTTTTCCCCTCTTAGGATGCTCAAGACCCCTTTTCAGTAGCTACCCTCGTGTGTAAACTTTGCATTGAACCTTATGCTTTTCCCATTACTATCATTTTGTAGCATGATGTGTCTAGACACTAGCACGTGTGGATGTTTGTGTGTTGTGCTAGCATCTTGTGACATTTCAATGTTCAAATAGCCATTTTCAAGCATGTTTTGCATTTTTCAACTACTTTTTCTAGTGGTAACAGCCTAGGACACCTTCTAACAGCTCAAGAAGCTTCTTTTCCTTCCTCTTCTCCCTTTAAATGCTATATTTCTAATTCATTTGGGCTTCTATTTTCTCTCTAGCTTCTTGGCTTCTCTATTTTCCCTCTTTACTCTCTTGCTTGCTATAGAAACACCCTCATGCTCTCACAACACTCTATACAGCTCTCTTGGCTCTTGCATCTATCTCTTTGTCTCCACCCTTTGGCTTCCTTAAGCCTTACAGCTGACATCTCCTTTATCTTGTGCTTGCAAGCATCCTAGGATTTCACACATCCCCTACCAATTGCATCTTTATCTCATGGTATAGGTTCTCCTCCTTGAGCGTGGATTGCTTTTATCACTCCAAATCTGCTTACATTGTTCACTTTCTCTATCTATTTGGCTATCCATGGAGGTGAGAACACCAAAATGGGGGTTTGATTGAGGCAAACCTCTATACAGCCCCAACATTTTCTCTCGATCTTACATATGTAGGTATTGAAGATATTCACATGTTGGAGGCTTCATTACTTGGGTTGTTGTGAGAAGTTTCTATCTCTTATCCTCTTTAGTCTTATCACCTACTTCACTTTATTTCAATTATGTTATATTCTGTTACTTTCTCATGTTCCAAAATTTTCCTAGCAGTTAGAACAGTAGTAGCCACCTTGTTTTTTGTGACATTCTCAGTTTTTGGTTCATACGAGACGTTAGCATGCCTCTAGGACTCTAGTGTTCCATGTTGTCATCCTTGTTCTGCACTGTCATCCTTTGACCGAGAAATCCCTAGTCTATCCAAAAAATCTCGGTGACTTGCTCTTTCTGATTATGAAATAATCACGTTGTTCCTTGAGAAATTTTAGGGTAGTTTGCCCCTTGGGATTCTCTTAAGAATAAAGAGACTCATGAGTAACGAATCCCCCTCCTCTACATTTTGGTGAAACTGAAGTGAATCACAAATTTTTCAAAAAACTAAGAATTTATTTACCCCAACTTGGTGGGGTCATAATTTTTGACTTGATGCTCAAAATTTAGAACCATTTACACCATTGGAAAGGTCTCCAAGAGGACTAATTCAGTCCCTTGGTAATTTGCATACGAATGAAGTAATCATTGACAATGTTGAGATTTTATACAAATAGATTTATGATGCTAAATTATTTTTATGCATGCCATGATCGATAGTTGAATTTGAGAATAAGATAATGAATGTTAGTTTATTGATTGTGTAATGTCATAAAATTGCACCCCTCGCAATTTCACATACATTCTTGTATCCACTTTAGTGTCCACTCCCTTAGCAACTTGTATAAGCTCATTTTAACCCCTACATAAGCATTTTTCCCCTCTCAGTATGCTCAAAACCCCTTTTTAGTAGCTACCCTTGCGCGTTAGCTTTTCATTGAACCTTGTACTTTTCTCATTCTTGTCATTTTGTAGTGTGATGTGTCTGGACACTAGTGCATCACACAGACGTTTGTGTGCCACGCTAGCGTCCTATGACATTTCAATGTTCAAATAGTTGTTATGAGCATGTTTTCCATTTGTTAGCTACTTTTGTCAGTGGTAATGGCCTGGGATGCCTTGTAACAGTCCAAGAAGTTTATTTTCCTTTCTCTTCTCCCTTTAAATTCTATCTTTCCAATTCATTTGGGATTCTAGTTTCTCTCTAGCTTCTTGGCTTCTCTCTTTTCCCTCTTTACTCTCTTACTTGCTACAGAAGCACTCTCCTGCTCTCACAGTGCTCTATACAACTCTCTTGGCTCTTGAACCCTTTGGCTTCCTTAAGCCTTGTAGGTGACATCTCCCTTATCTTGTGCTTGTGAGCATCCTAGGATTTCACACATCCCCTACCAATTGCATCTCTATCTCATGGTACAGGTTCTCCTCCTTGTGCGTGGATTGCTTTTATCAGTCCATATTTGCTTACTTTGTTCACTTTCTCTATCTATTTGGCTGTCCGTGGAGGTGGGAACACCAAAATGGGGGTTTCACTGAGGAAAACCCCTATGCATCCCCAACATTTTCTCTCGATCTTACATATGTAGGTATTGAAGATATTCATGTGTTGGAGGCTTCATTACTTGGGTTGTTGTGAGAAGTTTCTATCTCTTATCCCTTTGTAGTCTTATCACCACTTCACTTTATTTTAATTTTGTTATATTTTGTTACTTTCTCACATTCCAAAATTTTCTCTGTACCAGAACAGAAGTAATCACCCTACCATTTTCTCAAGTGGATATCCTTCTTTCTAGTCCATACAAGATGCTACCACTTTTAGGGACTCTTAATGTCGCATTATCATCCTTGGTCAAAAGGTTGTCATCCTTTGATCGAACCTAGTTCATCCAAAAATCTCCAAGTGGACTCTGCTCTTTCTAATTCTCAAACTCTCACCTTTGTTCCCTTGAGGTAGTTTAGGGTAGTTCGCCTTTGGGATTCCTCTTTGAGAATAAAGAGTATTCATGAGTAGTAAAGGCCCCCTTCTCTACATTTTGGTGAACCTGATGTGAACTACAACTTTTTTCAAAAAAATTAAGAAATTATTTACCCCAACTTCAGGGGCTATAACCTGACTCAAATACCAAAATTAAAATCAAGTACACTATTGAAAGGTTTCCAAGAGGAATAATTCACCTGCAATGAATACAAATGAACTAATCATTGACAATGTTGAGATTTGATACAAATAGATGTATGATGCCAAATGATTTTGATGCATGCCATGATTGATAGTTGAATTTGAGAATAAGATAATGAATGTGTTTATTGATTGTGTAATGTTGTAAAATTGTGCCCCTCGTAGTTTCACATAAATTCTTGTATCCACTTTAGTGTCCACTCCCTTAGCAACTTTTGTAGGCTCATTATAGCTCCTACATAAGCCTTCTTCCACTCTCAGGATGCTCAGGACCCCTTTTTAACAGCTACCCTCATGCGCCAGCTTTGCATTGAACATTATGCTTTTCCCATTCTTGTCATTTTGTAGTGTGACGTGTCTAGAAACTAGCACGCTACACAGACATCTATGTTAGTTTTATGATCAGATTTAAAGACACAAAAAATTAATTCAAAAATAAGACATAATAACACAGCAAATACCCTAGGAAAACCCTCCTCTTGAGGGAGAAAAACCCAGCAACAAATATATCTCTTATATATAAGTAATAGCAATAAGTCTCTTTACAATGAGGCCACACACAAGGCCAATAATTAGCACCAGCAATGGTTGTAAAACAAACTAATAGTTTTCCCTTCAATCTGCACTTGAATGGACTCACAATCTATCTTAGAAGAAATTTGCACTAGATAGAAGGATCTACACTTGAATATAATTTGCACTTGAGAAGAAGGAGATCGAATTTGCTTGATGCCCAAATGAGAGAAAGTGGTGACCTATATATACATGTTGCTTAGAGGGGTCGTACCTTTTCAAGGACAAGGTCGGCCACCATAAAAAATAATTACAAATAATAAATAATAATTATAAGGAAGGTCAGCCATCTAAGAGATATGTTGCCATTATATAATCACAAATAAATAGGGAAGTATGAAGCCCGAAGCTACAATAATATTAACACTCCCTCTCAGCTAGGGAGGAATACTTCTGGTTGCATAAGACACATCACCTCATCGTGATGTCTACCACAATGGCTACAACCCTATGTGAAAAGAGACGATATCACCTCATCGTGATATCAAATATCACCTCATTGTGATATCAACCATCATGGCTACTCCCATAGATGGTATGTACAAGTGTTCATCACTCAACGTGATGTTTTCACCTCATCGTGACGTTCACCATGGCTCCCCCAAAGGGTGAAACACAAGTACAAGAAAAATCATCACAGACTCTCTCACATGATGTTGTCATGGAACTTCACACACATGACATCCACCATGGCTCTCCAAGAAAGTGGAATCAAGGGATTTCACCTCGAACTTCTCTCACAGAGAAGAACTCATTAACCAAGGGATTTCACCTCGAACTTCTCTCACAGAGAAGAACTCATTAATCAAGGGATTTCACCTTGAACTTCTCTCATAGAGAAAAACTCATTAATCAAGGGATTTCACCTCGAACTTATGTCATAGAAAATAACTCATTAAAGAGGATCACTGATACTGAGACTCCTTCTCAATTAAGGTTGTATTCTCCACCATACCAAGCTTATCTTGAAAGTACACAAACTTTATCCTAGAGAGAGGCTTGGTGAAAATGTCTGTCGTCTGCTCATCAGTGCTGATATACCTCAACTGAAATGCTTTCCTCAATAACATGTTTAGTTCGCCATGAAACATTGTATTTACTTTAAGGCTCCAGATGGC
>VDFB02187239.1:0-21586 GCA_007258455.2 Sequoia sempervirens | reverse complement strand
AATTAAGTTATAATTGGCTTTATTCTTATAAAGGAAATTATAGATAATTAAAGATAAATGAAAGGGAAGAGTAGTTGCATTGTTTTAGACTGATTTATAATTTCTCTTTCAAGTATAAGTATATAAATATTTATATATAGATTGGGTATCAATTATGTGAGGGACACATAGATTCTTTTATTGTTAATAGTTAGTATTTATTTGGGTAACTTTGGAATAATAAATATCTTCCTCTTTAATTTGAAATAAATAATTACTTATTTTTATAGAGATTTAGTTAAATAAGTGAATTGAAGTAAATTAAGTTTAAAAGAAAATATATTAATGCATATAGGGTTTTAATGAAAGAATACATTTTGCCTATGTGAACTTATTGTGTAACATTGGTAGATTAGTTTATTCTTACTTTGGTTAGTTCCAAGTGGAATAGTTAAATTAGAAATAGTGAAAAGTAGAGTTTTGTATGTGCTTGCTCTTCGTAAGTAAAATTAGATGATTATGGAATATAATGAAAGTATAAATATTATGTTATTAGAAGAGTCAAGTTGTTTGAAGCAGAGGTAATTATAAATAAATGAAAATAAGATGAAATTTTTTCTATGTGGTTATTATGTGAAAGTATTTTAAATTCATATGAGAAAAGAGTATTTTGGGCCTTCTTAGATAATTTATTGTGTTAAATGTTAAATGGTTTTTAATTACCCTTTTTGTTATCTAATGAGTTTATGAATGATAATTATTTGTCAAAACTACTATGTGAAATAATTCATTAGTATCGTCACCTTAGTATTATAATAAAGTTGTAATTTATAGAATTGTCATCTTAGTATTACATTTTAAAGTTATAATTAGGATTCATATTAAACAGTCGATGGAGTTGGTTATCTTATAAACGATATAGTTATTTTAAATATAATTATTTGTAGTAAATACTCTTTTAATTAAATTAAGTGGATACCTTAAAGTAAGTGATAAGAACGTTGAAATAATGCCTAAATTAAAGGAATGTCTTTATGGTTATAAGGTGTGAGTGATTGTTGTTTTAAACAAAGTGTTTTGATTATTGGTTTAAGTGTTATGTAATTGTTTTAAGATGGGTGTGATTTGTGGGATATTTATGGAGATGTCTCGATGGCCTATTCATTGTAAGTGTTTTATGATAGTGTTCTTCAAGGTTGATGTGTCTAATGGTCCTTGTATGTAATTATGTGTGTAAAATGGGAACCTGTATTATTGTTCATGATTGTTTTAATTTGTGTTTGGAAGAGTATGCTTGAGAATTAGTGTGTTGTGGCTTATAACATCAGATTATATCTTCACTTTGCAATATTGTGATATCCTTAAATGATGGGAATGATTGATCGTTAGAATAATGTTCCTTTTTGATTGTTTCAAGTTACTTCTTATTGAATGAATGGATATATTATATTTGAATTAGTGGTTTTATGTATTGTCTCGATAGGTCCTTTCAATGTGACTTTTCGTGAGCTAATTTTGAGTTAGGGACTTTCTCTCATTTAACTTACATTTCTATATGTTTTCTTTTGCTCTCTACCTAAGTGGTAATTTGGTTAAGGTTATCTTTGTCATGATTGATAGTTCTGCTTGAGTTATTAATGAGTCAAATTGAAAAGTTCTTGAGTTATGGGTATTCTGAGAGGAGAAAATAGAGGTTTCCCTTGGATTCTTGATTTAGTTCGTATCGAAGTTGTTGGTGTTGTTGAGTGGAGTTGTTGATCTTATTTTGGTGTATTTTCTCATTATATTTATATTGGAAATAGTCCTTTGAAGTCTTGCAATTATTGCTGTTAGTTCTTTGATGGGGAAACCCTAGTGTAACTTTATGAGAATCTTCCAGAGGTTTATTTTACTATTGGTTAATGTTCCTCCTTTTATATGCCCTTGTTGTGGCAAGTGTTTTGGTTTCATGTTTTTGAAAGGGTTGTACATGAATCGTTGAGATTTTGATTATGTATTTATGGCAAGATGGGTAATGCCTTGCATGCTTTTCTCATAGACGAATTTGCTATAAGTTGTGAACCTTTTGGATTTGTTTTTTTTTTTGTTTCTGAGGTTCAGAGAGAGAGTTTGGCGGGTGGTCAGCACAAAGGGTGCTGTGGATAGCCTTTGTTAGAGTGGAAATTAATAAGTGATAATTTAAATACTGTCTAGGGTGGGTAGAATCACATTAAAAAAGATAATTGATGCCTCGTCCGCTGGCTTAGTGCCATCATAGGCTAAAGGGGATTGTAGCTATGGCTGGCAAGATTGGGCCAATTTTGTCTTCATGTAGGAATAACCATGAGCAACCCTATGGGAGCTGCCTGAGGATAGGTAGTCCGATAACCATAGATGGAGGCCCCAGCCGGATTGTCCTGATAATCTTCCGCCGTGGTGAGATCGTGAGGCGCAATCTACGCAGGTAGTCTGGAGAATCCATGTTTTATGATGACACTTCCTCCTATTAATTCCTATTATGTTGTTTCTTTTGGAAATCCTCCGAAGTGGTTCTTTGTCTTGAATTGATGAAACATAATTGTTTGAAATGATTTATGATTTTACCCTATTTTACCTATGGTGTATTCTGTGGTCTTGTATAAATCTTGTGGATGTTTGGGTTTTGACCTTGTACTCTTATGGTACTATGATATGATGTTATTGTATTGTATCATTGCGATTCAGAATTGTGATATGTTTATTAATTTCATCTTGATTTGGAGGTGTTTCAGGGTCATCCTTTGGTTATTTGGTTACTGGTCATTACTTTGATTTATGTGATGAGATTTATGACTCTTGGATGTGATTGATTATGTCATTGTAATTCTTGAGTGTTATGATACTTTTGTATGACGTTGAGTCTTGTGGTTCTCTGCGTGGATGTTCTTGGTTGAGGTCTCTTTCTTGTTAGCTCCTAGCACAGGGGGTGGGTCTTCAGACTCACATGGTCAGGTGGAACGTGCTAAGAACCCCATTGGGTCCCTAGTCGAGGATTGAAAGGTGCGGATTGGTGCTGTTGCAGCGACTCCAGAGTTGTATCTGTCTTGGAGCCAGTTTTGATACTTGTATTTCTCTAATTATTGTATCATGGCATCTTGTGTATGTTTTCCATTCATATTTGGAACACTCTTGTATCATTGTACTTCTTAAACATTGTACTGTAATGTAATGTAACATTAAACCTTGTATGGATATTGGCCATGGTGATTGTTATTTAATGTGTTAAGTTAATCATGTATATGTTGTATTTATGTTTTCAGATGGCTTCTTATCAATGAATTTTTCATGTATGTGTTATAGTTGTTATTGTTTACTTTATATCTTTAGATTTTATTCTTTATGGTTGCTATATGGATCTAAGTCGCGTAATGACTCCTCGTGTACCCCAAGGGATGTATGTGTTAATGAATCTATTTAAATGAAATTCATGTTATGACTTGATGTGTATTACATGTATGTTATGTGCATTTAAAAAAAAAAAAAATGTGGTAATTATTGTGTGTTGTCCTTTGGGGTTAACGTTATGGATCACCTCGAGTTCACACCTTCACTGCTCTACTTCCTCTTTAATTATTTTGTGAATGAAATTTCCTTCGTGAAACTACTTATAATCCTTTGATCTAACCTAATTTTGCATTAAATTCTTCAAACATTAAAGTTGTCAACCCTTCATCTTTATGCACAATCAACTTCTGTAGCTCCAAAAACTTCTGTATTAAGATGTTTTATTCTATAATATCCACCAATAGATCAAGCATGTTGATCTTTATCATATATATTCATGTTGAGGCATCAAAGCCTCTTCTCTAGAAGGGGAAATAATATGTTCATTAAAGCTCCCCCTAAGCCATAGCTCTTAACTTAGTTTCTAGAAGAAACATCTTCACTGGACGATGGTACAAATTCTTCCTTGACTTTTGTCTCTTCCTTTTTTTTCCAAATTTTTCCAAATCTTTTCCATTTCCTTCTTTATTTCTACCAAATCCACCTATAGTGTAGAAAAATGTATCCCTTCTACATTTTCACACTTGTTTGGGCCCTCCTAGTTAAAATGGACTTAATTTTTCCTTAATTTAATGTTGTAAAATGTATTTATTTACAATTTCACACTTATTTCTAGGGCTTCTTTAATTAATTGAGCTTAATATTTCCTTATTGGCCCCTTAATTCATTTACCAAGCCTATTTAATTATAATTTCTGAAGAGGAAACCCAAAATTCATTAATTCCTTAACATAACAATTCTCATTGAGCAATTTATGTCCTAGGTTTAGGGACAAGGATCCATTCGCCCAAGGGAGAATGGATCCCTTAGACCTAGGACCTAAATTTAAATTATTTTTTGGTGGTATTTTAATGTTTTCAAATCTATATTCAGATGTCGGCTTGTGATATTTGAATTTTGAGAAATTAAGGATACAAACCTATAAATACAAGGTTATTTCACTATCTTTCACCTAGAATTTTATGAGACTTCAAGAGAACTTTCAAGAGAATTTTTGGAGAACTTCAAGAAATTCAAGAGAAAATTTATCAAAGTTTTATTGCAGCAATGAAGATCCAATTTTCATGTCAAGGTCTTCTTGCATCATGCATGTTTTTAGAGCTAATATGGTGATGTAGGTTTCATGAAAGCATTCAAAGCATTATTTCAAGAAAATATTCAAGGTTTGATTACCAAAATGGGGTTTGAACAAGGAAAACCCCATTCACTCAAAAATAAAACATTTTTCCCTCTTGATTTATGATTGTAGATCTAGGTGGAAAAGGTCTTGAAGATCTTTTGAAGAGAAAAATTGAAGAAGGACCAGAGGCTCCTGAAATTTGTAGAAGAACCCTAACTTAGGACCCATTTTCCCCTGGGCAAATGAGTCCCACATCAACTTCAGAAACTGAGTTTTGGAGAAAGGTACATTTAATTCTTCCCTTCTCTAATCTATAATCTGATTGCAGGTTCTATCAGTATTGAGTTTAATCTTTCTATTCCAAGTGTTAAAGTGTATTTTTGTGTTGATTTACTATTTTTAGTTTTTCTCCCCAAAGTGTTGTTTGACTAGGACCCCCATCCTAACATAAAAAGAAAATCTATAGATTCAAAATCTTGAGTTGACTCACCTAAGGGTTGTAAGTCAATTCTTTGTGTGGACCTCATTTCCTAATGAAATAGAGGAAGATAGTTCCATCTCCCCTTCATATTCATTTTTGCTCCCCACATATTTTCCTTTGTTTCATTTTGGTGAACCCAACTTTTAAGCTCTATTTCTTTTTTATTTTGGAATCCATTTTCCCCCTCGATCTATATATTGCATTCATTTATAGTGCATTCCATTAAATTGAATCTCATTTAGGGTTTCTTAACTTGTATTAAATTTGCATCTCATTTAGGGTTTTACAATTACATTTTTGCATTCTTTAAATTTAAAAAATCCAAAAAAAAAAAATCATTTTGCAAAGAATTTACATAGCATTGCATCATCATTCACTTACATTTGAAAATTCAATAAAAATTTCACATCAAATTAGCTCTCCTAAGTTTTCATTTAGTCATATTTTGTATTTGCATTCAAGCTTCATTTCACAAAAAAAATGAAACTATAACTCACTATCTGAAACTAGAATTTAGAAACCACAAGAATCAACTCATAAATCTATAAAAACATTTTTCAAAACCCTGATCTAGGACCCATTCGCCTAGGGGTGAATGATTCCTTGATCAGGGTTGTTTTATGAATTTTTGGGAATTAAAATCTTTGTTTTCATGTTATTTTTTTCTATTTTTAGTTTTTTTTAGTTTACAAAATTTATGTTACTTGGAACTATTCATATTAAGCTTCATTTAATAAAATTAGTGCATTGTGTGAATTCAAAATTGCATTTACAAGACATCATTTTTTAGGTTTTTACATAGGATAATCAAAAAATTATCTTGTTTGAGATTTGGAAATTGCATTTACATATTTACAGTGCACTTTACATTTTAGGTTATTTCATTGTATTTCACCTTCTATCCATTTTGGGTGCACATTGAGTTTGTGAAACTTGTATGAGCTTCACAACCTGGTTTCCTATTATCAATATTGTTGTGCAATGTAGTTTGAGACTCATGTCATCCCACAATAAACCATTCATCATGGATCTTGGGTTTTCCAACTCATTCACTCATAGTGTTGATACTAATCAACCCAATATGGATCATAGTCTTCATACCTCATTTTCAATGACTTCCCTACCCAAAAATCATGTGCATGATGTCGAAACAATGGTTGCTAATGTCTTGCAATAGAACATAAGAAGTATAGATGAAGAAATAGAAAAATTGCAAAACTTTGTGACTTTTAAAAACATTGCTAGTAGTTCCATTCATGCTTTAGATAATGTGAGGAAAATGCTTAAAAATGAACATGGAATAGAGATTGTGTGAAACCTAGCTTATATTATTGATAAACATGCTCGTACAATGACCAGTTGTACTCAAGCTTTGGGATATACTCAATGTCAAGGTGGAAATTCAATTCCTCCTTCCACAACCCTTACCTATATTCCTACATACACTAGTACTCATGTTACTACAACTATCCAACCTACTAGCATTGTCAACACTTCCTTAGGTATTTCCACTAGGAATCCCTCTAGCTTTGTGCATTCAAATCTCATATCTCCTCATCCATCCCCCCTCACAAATTTACAATACACTTTCCCTTTGCATAGATTCATAACTCCACCTTATTTACCTCCATCTCAAAATACCAACAATGACCAAATCCTTAGCACAATTTTGCAAAATCTCATCCCTTCAATAAAAAATTGCCACAATAAACTGAAAAAAAAATGGCCAACATTCACAATACATCAAAACCAACATATTATCCTTCGAGATATCAAGAAAAAAATGGCTACAAGGTATAGAGGTTCCTAGGTTTGAGAAATATGGTGGGAAAGGATATCTTGTTAGTCATGTTTCTGCATACATAGCCTTATGTAGTGACTTCATTTTTGAAAATAAAGTCTTGGCTAAGCTCTTCCCTAGATCCTTGAAAGATACTGCTTTATAGTGGCTTTTCTCTTTACCGAATAATTCAATTTGTTCATTCAATGAACTTACTGATTCCTTTTACAACCACTTCCAAATTCACATGGGTCCTAAGATGACCTTAGCTGATTTGGTGACATGTAAACAAAAGGAGGATGAAAAGGTCACTGGTTTCATCACACGATACCAAATTATTTTTTCCCAAATAAACATTAAGATCCCTGATGTTGATATTCAAAGAATGTTTATTTCTAATTTGCAAGAAAAAATCCAACCTAAGCTAGAGATGTTAATATTTTGTTTTTTCACATAGTTGTGTACAACCCTTCATGATTATAAAAGTTTGATTGGTAGTTGTGAATTGAAAGCTACATCTTCAAAAGTTTGAATCCACACCTCAAACCAACTATCAACCTTTCAAGAATAAAAATAAGGGTTTTCTACAACTTAATCCCCCTCGACCAAATCAAAATATTGATAGCCAAGTGGCTACTATAAAGATGACAAACCCATATGCCTTTTCGGATAGAAATAGAAAATTTACACCCCTACCTAATACCCTTCATATATTCATGTTGCATTTCTTACACAAGAATTTGATTTCCTTACCTCTTGTTAGAGCTCTTGATCCTACTAATCCTTTACCTTCAGATATAGAACAAATTCCTATTGTCATTTTCATTGAAAAAATGGACATGATACAAAACATTTCTAGCATCTTGAGCATCTTGTGTAAGACCTCATTAATTCTAATCATATTAAAATTGGTGGTGTTAATGATCAAGGTAATAAATCTATAGCTCCTCCTAATCAAAAATTAGAAATATTTACCAATCCTATTGTAAATCATAACATAATTTTCATTTGTCAAAGCTAGTGAAATAAAGAATGATGTGATGAATGTTGAAATGGATGATGATAACACTAGGGTATGTGCAGGATCATCATGGAAAAAATAGGCCCTTAAGTGGAGAAAAATTCAGAAAAATCAAAGTTAGGCAACTTGATGTAAAAATTTGAATAAGTTATCTATATTATTTCAAAAATATAAATTAAGAATATAATCTATAGCAAATTGAATGTAGTTTCTAAACTACTAGGTTTATTTAAAAAAAAATCTATTTGGTAAAAATTTGAAATTTCAATGTAGTAGTACTTAAATTTTAGGGATAAAATAAGTAGGTATCTATCTGACCACCCTAACCACAATAAAATGATAATATTTTTTTATAATATTTTACATATAAGTAGAGGACTCATGTCCCGATGTGATGCATATTTTTTTGTAATTTTTTTCCAAGCAAATAATTAATTATGAATTTTTTATTACAACTTTTAAAAAATATAAAAACTCGTATGTTTGACCACCTTAACTTGGTCAAAACTTCATGAAATTCAATTTTTTTTAATCCTATAGTATGTGAAGCATAGAATGTGATGAATGTTTTGAATTCAAAAAATTTGATACCATTTGAAAGCTATAGATGTTTTTCAATTATAATATCAATCAGGACTTTAGTCGTAATTCAAATAGAAAATGAATAATAGTAATTTATTAAATTCAAAGTAAAGCATAATTTATATTGGTGGAAATCTGAGACTCTCCTTTAAAAACCTTTTTCATTTCATCAATTTTGTGTAAAAAAAAATCATCAGCCACATACCCATCATATCGCCACTTTTTGGCCCATCATTATCCTGCACATACCCAAAAATGATAATGAAGAAGCCTCTATATAGTTTATGGTTGCATTTATTGAAGCTAAACCTTGTAAGGGCCTAACTAATATTTCGCTTGACATTGCTTTCTCACAACAAAACATACTTAAATATGCACCCGATGGTCCTCTTTACATAGCTGGAAGAATCAATGACAAACCTACTAATGGGATATTGATTGATCCCATATGTGTGGAGAATGTGATCACTGAAGAATTCCTATTTGTGCATGAGCTTTATTAAGATATTTATGAAAAACCAAAATCATGGATCAAAATGCATAATGGTTTTGCTTGCCCTACAGTTGTTTCTATAAATATCCCTTTAAAAGTTGGATCAAAATAATTAAATCTCTCATTCACCATCATCCCGACTTCAAAATAATTTTGTGTGAAGTTAGGATATCCATGGCTTCACTCCATGAATGTCATCCCCTTGGTTTTTCATAAATGCTTAAAGTTTCCATTTGGCCATGAGATATTTACTATGCATCATAGTGGCTTTAATCTTATGCCTTTTCATGGTAATTTATCATTAGATTTCTTTTGGTGCAAGCCTATTGAACCTATTATACCCCATGAAGACTTCTTTTTCAAATCCTACCAAAATTTTAAGGAAAAGTGCATAGCAAAATTATCCTTTACTAATATGCCTCAACCCATGATTGAGCCTTCTATCATTGATGAAACCTTGATTGAACTGAAAGCTCTCCCAAGTAACCAAGACCAGCCTATGAAAAATCATTTACCTATTTCCTATAAGAGACCACGAGATAATCAAATAAGTCATGTTGTGCCTCCTAAAGTCAAACAAGTTTACAAAGCTAAAGAGAAACCGGTTGAACAACCTCCCATTGTTCCTTTTGTTCCTCCTTTAAGGAAAGAAAAGAAACCTATGGTTGACAAACCCACTCCTACACAATCACAACTTGAAAATCGAATGAAAAGGAATTGAAAAATTTCTAGAGAGAGTAGGAATAGATGTCATGCTATTGCTCATTTTTCACAAGAAAAATAAGAAAATAATGACATAGAAAATCAAAATCGAAAATTATCTCAAGCAAGGAATGATGCCTCTCCACCTTCACTGCAACATAAACAACAAAAAACTTCTATGGATATTGTCATTAGACCTCCTATTATGATTAACTTGGATGATGATCAAGAAATTGCACAAATTGATGAACAAGTGCATAATGAGTTGAATTCATTGTTTTCATCTTCTATAAGCTTAAATGATGAGCCTCCTATTAAGAGTGTTGAACTTGGTTCTTGTCCTAGTTTGACACTTGTTTTTGTCCCTTTGGCTAGTTATCCACCTTCCACATATACTAAACAAGATTGGGAAGCAGAATGCTTGGTATTAGTTGACTTGCATGTGCTAAGTACTAGTCTTTTTCTTTGTTTTCTTTTCTATGTTCTTTATGAGATTGCATGTGCGTAATGTGATCCCCTGTATTGTTCTATTTGATGTCTCTCTTCATGTGCATTCCTCTATTTGTACCTACATTCTTCTATATGTCGTAAACCTTTATCTTTTATTTTGTCTTTTGTTTTCCTTTTGGGGATGACACAAGGCATCGAAATATTTAGGTCTCTTCCATGTTGACCCAAAAGCTTTTTCTTTTTTTCACTCTCCATTTGTCATTCTTCCTATTTTGTGAGTATTTTGGGAATGATGAAATTTTCAAGCTTTATAATCACATTGTAGGAAAGACATACTGACCCTGAATCTATAGATCCCTTATGTGTTTGGGATTTCATTTTTGGAGCAACCCCTCTTCATTACGTAGCTTCATTTGGAAACATATGACTTGGAATAGGGATTTCTAAGTAAGCTCTATGTCCTCTTTATTGCTTAGCATTGGTTATTTGCTACTTTAAAGTAATTTCTCACATCAATGGTGTTAGAAATTTCTTTAAAGTGGGGGCATACATTAGCATTATAATTTTAGAAAAAAATTGGAATTCTTTATGTTTCATTGTGTGATTTGTGTTCTTCTTGTGATGCATCTTTTTATTGGTGGTGTCATTAGGTTTGATGTCCTCTAAGAGCATTATATGTCTTGGCATATGACTTTCCTCTTAGTGGTCATGCTACACATTGCATTCCCTAAGTTTTGAATCTTTTACCCTTGACTTGTGCTCTCTTGGAGACATTAGGCACAATGTTCCCTAAGAGGATACCTTACACAAACTAAGAAAAATCTCTTTGAACTCTTTGAACATATTTATTTGGTTTTTCTTGTTCATAGGCATTTAGCATAACACTGCTTGCTAACCTTGTGAAGATAAAACCATTTTCAAGGCCACCAACCATAACACAACTTGCTTGCCAATGGATCCTTGCCTTTTTTGTAAATAGGTGCTTAGCATAACACAACGGGATCACCAGGGACTCACCTAGTGGACAGTTGGAGTTCCATTAGCCTGTGTGAGCATGCATATTATTTGCATAGTGGGCATTGAGTTCACTTGTGAAATTTTTTGGAAAAATAGTCGAGGAATTTTCCACATTGCATTGGATAGTTGAGGCTTCATCTGCCCCTCTTTTTTTTACATTTCTTTAAGTCTTTGATGTTGTATGATTGAGTAATCTTGTTGTTGTTGCATATATATGTGTTGAATGTCTACTTTAGTGTGAGTTTGATGCAATATCATCCTCTCACTAAAGTGGGGGCTAAATTAGGGTAGAAAAATGTATCCCTTTTACATTTTCACACTTTTTGGGGCCCTCCTAGTTAAAGTGGACTTAATTTTACCTTAAATTAGTGTTGTAAAATGCATATTTATTTACACATTCACAGTTATTTAGAGATCCTTTAATTAATTGAGCTTAATATTTCCTTATTGGCCTCATAATTCATTTACCAACCCCATTTAATTACATTTTCCAAAGAGGAATCCTAACATTCATCAATGCCTTAACATAACACTTCTCATTAAGCAATGTGCATCCTAGGTTTAGGGACATAGGACCCATTCACCCAAGGGCGAACAGGTCCTCCTTTAGACCTAGGACCTAAATTTAAATTATGTTTTTGATGGTATTTTAATGTTTTCAAACCTATATTCAAATGTCATCTTGTGATATTTGAATTTAGTGAAATTAAGGATACATACCAATAAATATAAGGTTATTTCACTATGTTTCACCTAGAATTTTAATGAGACTTCAAGAGAAATTTTAAGAAATTTTTTAGAGAACTTCAAGGCATTCAAGAGAATATTTATCATAGTTTTATTGCATCAATCAAGATCCAATTATGATGTCAAGGTCTTCTTGCATCATGCGTGGCTTTGGAGCTAATATGTTGATGTAGGTTTCATGATCCATTCAAGAATTCAAAGCATTATTTCAAGCAAAGATTCAAGACTCAAGATCCACATCCATTGAAGCCATTTCATGCAAGTTGCAGATCTACATTCCAAGGTTTATGCAAGGGTGTTGAATGGTAACAAATTTTTTTATTCTTCATTCCCTCTTTCATGTTTCATTTCATTTCAAGGTTTGATTATCAAAAGGGGGCTTGACCAAGGAAAACCCCCATTCACCAAAACCGAAATAGTTTTCCCTCTTGATTTGTGATTGTAGATTTAGGTGGCAGAAGTCTTGAAGATATCTTGAAGAGAAAATTTGAAGAAGATGTCAAACTTGCAAAAAGTTGTCAAATTTGTCATCTTCTCATGGAAACTCCTCTATAGAATTTATTTTTGACTTCTAAAACCTAAAACCTACAGAATCTAAAAGTGTAGAAATAGGACTAGAGGCTCTCAAAATTTTCAAAAGAACCCTAACTCAGGATCCATTCATCCCTAGGTGAATGAGTCCTAGATTAGCTTCAGAAGCTAACTTTTGGTGAAAGGTGCATTCAGATCTGTCTTTCTCTAATTTGTAATTTGATTGTAGGTTTTGTCAGTATTGAGTTTAATCTTGATAGTCCAAGTGTTAAAGTGCATTTTGGTGTTGATTTACTATTTTTATTTTTTCTCCCCAAAGTGTTGTCTGATCAGGACCCCCATCCTAACACAAAAGGAAATCTATAGATTCACATCTTGAGTTGACTCACCTAAGTATTGTAAGTCAATTCTTTGTGTGGATATCATTTCCTAATGAAATAGAGGAAGATAGGTCCATCTCCCCTTTATTTCCATTTTTTCTTCCCACATATTTTCCTTTGTTTCACCACCTATTTGGGTAAACCCACAAAATTGGTTTACAATTTGAGTGAGGAAGGAAAACTGGAAAAAAATGACCCCATGCAAAAAAAGTTTTAGTGGTTCGAAAAAATTTCTACGTTTGAGAGAACCCATAAGTGGTTTGCTCGAACCCTATTTCCTACCCAAAAAAAATAAAGAAAATGAAAAAGGAAAGGGGGTTCACTCGAACTAGGGTTAGTGAACCCTATGGACAACCCCCTTTCCCTCATTCTCAAGCACTTTGAAAGTCCATTTTTACCTTGGAAGCTCTAGGTTGAGGATGAAAATGGAGAACTTCATAAACCCAAATAATTAGGTAGTCCTTGGAACAAGCTATCCAACAACTATAATTTTAATATGTTTTGGTTTTATTATGTATTTGTTTTTTTAGTTTTATTAAACATAGGTTTTTCACAAAATCAAGCTCTCTGTTTTGTACATGTGGAAAAATAGGATTATCAAAAAAAAATTAAAATATGAGTGCACCAGATATTGAAGTCCTCGATACAAAAAAAAAAAGGAATTTTGGTATATAAAATAGTTATCGTTTATCAGTCATGCTATGTTGAATTGTAATTGGTTTGACTTCAAGAACTGATTAAAGAAAAATATTCAATTAAAACTATCTAACCAAATGGAAGCACTAGATATTGGAGTTTCAAATCTAAATTTGAAAAAATTAGAATTTTATCCTTCATGGGAAAAAAATTATCGTTATATACGATGGCGTCACTTTTTAAAATGTGGTTTTCTAAAAAACTAGTTTTCAAGGGATATGGAAAAAGAAGTGCAATCTGATTCCAAAAATTTTGAAAAAAATATATTTAGAATCTACAGAAAAAAATTCACAAAACTCTAGTTTGCATCATCTTCAAATCCTCACAGTTTAGCCGCTATAGGTGCCTAAAAGTGAAGATTTAGTTAAAAATAATTATTTTAGTGTCCAGTATAGCCAAAAATTGTAAACCACTATTGTGGGATCACCCATTTCACTACTTCATTCCTCTTTACCAGATTATATTTCCTTGTATTTCTACTTCTAGAAAACTCGAATATATCTCCAGGTCTATTGCAATTTTAGCACACAACATTCTTCTGAATAGTATTCCTTCCATTCATTTTGTATCTACATTGATTAGCTTTGTTCCCAAATACATAGCATGTATAGTAGTATCCATTGAAAGATTGAATCATTCTACCATTGTTATAGCCATTCATCATTTAACTACTGCATTCACTAGCTCTAGGACCAAATTTCTTGCATGTAAAGCATTGACTAGAGAATGTTGGGACATTCTAATTCATACTACTTCTACATTCTACTGCCTTATGTCCAAATCTATTGCAAGAGTAACAAGAACCATTAAAATATGGGTACCTTTGTGCATTCTATTGTTTGATCAATGATCTTCTAGCTTCATTTAGGTTTTATTCTATATTTGCTTTCCATTGTTCTTCTATCTTCAACCTTCTTTGGTTCATTGATCTTATTTTTTGCATTTAAAATTTTTCCTAGATCAAAAACCCTAATCCACCTTTGTCTTTAGAGCCTTTTTTATTTGCAATCATCTCATCAAGTTTTGTAGCACTCATTTTCATTTTTTCTTCATGACTTCTTTCTTTCTCAAAATCTGATCTGAAATTTACCACTCCTTGTTCAAGCTTTGTACATTCCTCTGATTTAATTTTCACCATTGCATTTAAAAATTCTACAATTCTTTTCTTTTCTTCAACTTGCAATGTCAAACCAATGATGAATTCATTTGCTTGCTTCAATCACTCACTGAATTCCTTATGCCTTTCTCTAAACTTCTTTATTTTCTCTCTGAATTTTATGATACATTTATATGCTTCTTTGATATTTTCTTTTAGATATTTGTTTTCATCTTCAGTATTTTCAATATCTTCAAGGGAAACTTTTTGTTCCCCATATTTATCAAGAATTCAATCTTCTTCTATGATTTTGATAGTAGGAATCTCTTTTGGAGGAGTAAAAATTTTCTATTAGCCATGTGTTCAAACTCCAAGACCTTCCCTAAGCAGTTTAGCTCCTTCCAGGGAACCAAGCTCTAATGCAAATTGTTGAACACCCAAAACACTGAGAGGGTGGGTGAATCAGTATTCTCTTAAACCATTCATACATTAAACATCCAATAACCAAAGCATATTCAACTTTAATAAATAAGGAAAGCATGAAACATTACTGACACCACATAAAACATGAACACTAGGGTTTTTATGTGGAAAACCAAAAATGGAAAAAACCACAGTGAGGATTAGCTCATAATGTATTATAACTAATTATAGTATAATTACAGATGTGCTCACTGTAGGTGGAATCACTTACCACAAAGAAAATGATAGAAGAGAGATTGTGGCTCACAGCCTATTTTGAATTGTTACAATTTTGCATCTTTCGTATGCATGAAATACAATTCCAATGAAGCTCAATAAACTGACTTTACACACTTCATCTAATTTAGATTCACACTCTACTTTCCTCTACATTCGTATCACCTCAATCTTCTACTCGACATTCACAACTTAAATTCACACTTCTTTGATAATTTATTCACATGTAGGATCTTTGCATCACACATCATATGTTCATGTCATCCATAAAAACATTGAAAGGACCTAACCTATATATTTGCATCAACTCTAACATTAATTAGGTCAACCTAATTAGATGTAGAACTCAAAATATAACTTGTCGGCTTCAATCCATTTTATACATAACTTGTGCCAAGATTTAAAACTCAAAACAACTTAAAATAGGTCAACATGGACCTATATTAGATCCCACATAAGACTGCAACACTTATTTAGCCTTTGCATACCTTCAAACTTGTTAGGTTTGCATGGCATAAGACCTAATAACAAAATCCTTCAACTATATATCCACATTCAGACATGTAGACCTAAAAATTCAATACCAACTAGAATTCACATGCTACTTCCATCTATTAACTTATCATGAAAAGCATAGAGCCAAAAACTTAATTGTGGAGGAGTACAATCTCTCCCACACAAATGCACCGTATAGAGAATAATTGTAATTTTCCATGCCAACTTTTGTTACTCATATCTTTCAATCCAATATCCAAAACATGATGAAAACTTGGAATCAAATACATCTAACATGCAATAAAATAATGTTAGAATCACAGAGTGAAATGTTCAATTATGAACCAGTGCAGACCCAAAACCTAAAGCACTGTTACCTAGAGTTAACAAAGTTAACACTTAGTCAATTTCTTATTACAAACAACTTTGTTGGACCAAACCACTTTGCAAAAATATCTTCCACAAACACTCCAAAACTAATTAGAACTAAAAAATAGAAAAAGAGAAGAGGCTATGATAGCTAACTCCCCCTTTTTCTAGGTCATAGTTTCATTTAAAATATGAGATCCAAGAACCTTGAAATAGCTATCAACCCAAGAGGTTAATTGAGTCAGGATTTAAGAATCTTGCAATATTTCCTTTTGTAGTGTAGTAAAATGGATCACTTGACACTTTCACACTCGTTTGGGTCCTCCTTGTGGATTTTGGCTTAATGTTTCCTTGATTTATTGTTGTAATGTGGATAACACATTCACCAAAATGTAGAGAAGGTGGATTCACTACTCACGATTTCTCTTCATTCAGAGAGCCTCACAGGGTGAACTGCCCTAAACTACCTCAAGGAATAGTAGTGAGAGTTCTAGGATCTGAAAGAGCAAGTCATGAAGATTCTTTGGGAAAACTAACAAGCTCTCGACCAAAGGATGTCAACGCAGAATATGGACAACAGAGCGGTGCACTGGCATATCGTATGGACCTAAAATTGAGTTTATCATAGAGAATGCAAAGTGACTACTTCTACTCTAATTTCTAAGAAATTTTGGAACGTGAGAAAGAAACATAATGTAATAGAAGTGATAATAAAGCAAGGTAAATGATAAAGATAAAAAGAAGAAAGAAATGAGATGCTCACAACAATCCAAGTGATGAAGCCTCCAACATGAGAATGTCTTCAATACCTGCAAGTCTGAGATCTGGAGAAAGTGTTAGGGTTGTATAGGGGTTTGCCTCAATCAAACCCCCATTTTGGTGTTCCCGCCTCCACAAACAACCAAGAAGATAGAGAGAGAAGAGAACTAAAATGGAAAAAGTGTGTAGTGAAAGAAAAACCCACTCAGGAGTAGAGCCTACAACACCAAGTATGAGTGATAAAAGAAAACCCTACTCAAGGAGGAAAACCCATATCACAAAAGAGGTGATAAAAGCAATCCCCACTCAAGGAGGAGAACCCATATCACAAAGTAAAAATGCAATAGAGAGGAGATATGGAATCCCAAGATGCTCACAAGCATGAGATAGGGGAGATGGAGCTGCAAGACCCAACAGTGTTGTGGTAATGAGCTTATGAAAGCTTTGAGAGTATTGCAAAGGGTGGTGGAAGAGGATGCTAGAAATTGGAATGAAGCTAGAATGAAGCTACAAGAAGAAGAGTGGAGCTAGGAGAAGTTAGAGATAGAAGAGAGTTAGAAGATAGAGAGAAAAATGGACTAAAAGGATATCTTTTAATGAGGGAAAAGAAGCTTCTTTAGCTATTACAAGGTGTCCCAAGCTGTTACCACTAACAAAAGGTGAACACAGGTGGCAAGCATGATCAGAGATAGTTGTTTGAGCATTGAAATGTTGCAGGACATTAGCACAATATGTGGACATCCATGCGGTGCACTAGTGTCTGGACATGTCATGCTACAAAATGACGAGAATGGGAAAAGAACCAGAGTCGATGAAAGTTGACACACAAGGGTAGCTATTGAAAGGAGGCATTGGAGCATCTTAAGAAGGGAAAAAGGCTGATGCAGGGGCTAAAATGAGCCTGCTCAAGATGCTAAGGGAGTGGAAACTAAAGAGGAAGCAAGAATGTATGTGAAATTGCAATGGATGCAATTTTATGACTATAGATTTTTCCATCACTTTAGTGGGCATATGAATCTAAAGTAATATGAACACTAAAGGAAATATATGAAACACAAATAACATCATATGCCAAAAGGATATTATAGAGGAAGCAGATGAATCTTTGAACCATGGAAACATGCCCCTAGTCTAAAGACCTGTAAAACAAATACATTAGACAAGAAAGACCTACACCAAACAACAATGTTAGAACATCAAAACCTAAAGGATTGAAGTCAACAAAGTAAAGAGAGTCCCTCGATGTAAAAGGTTGTCTCAGTACTATGCATCATCCCCAAATTCAAAACACTAGCACATAGAAGAATTCTAGGATGAAGAGAGAAAGAGAATATACTCAGGATGAAGAAGATGCAGATCTTTGTTCTGGTATACACAAAATAGAAGAGAAGAGAATTTAAGAAAGTAAGTGCCTTACAGGCCCACACACTTGCAAGGAAGATGTCCTCTAAGATCTCTCACATGAAGGATACCCAGAAAAGAACCTTACAAACCTACAGACCTGCAAGGAAGCATCCCCCAAGATCTCTCAAACCTAAAAAACTATAGACCTATAGGGAATGTGTCCTTCAAGATCTCTTGCATGAAGGAAACCTAAAGAAAGTGCCCTACAAACCCATAGACCTATAGGGGAGTGAACCCAAAGATCTCTTGCATGGAGGAAGCTCAAAGGAAGCACCCTATAGGCCCACATACCTGTAGGGAGGTATCCCCCAAGATCTCTCACATGGAGGAAACTCGAGGAAGGGGACTCCACAGAGTTAGAAAGCAGCTTTAGAGGCACACCTACAAGGCGACATGTCTACCAGTAGATAGAACATGTCTAAAAGTGGCCATGAAGGAAAGTAACCAGAAAGTAACATAAATTGTTGATAGATTGGAAAAATTTCAAAGGGGTCCCTCAGGAATCCTTCAAAAGAAGAGGGGTCCATGCAAGGGATGAGCTATTTGAAAAGTGAGGCCTAGTCAGGCTACCCCCAAGCTAGACACAAATGATTTCACTGAATAGAAAAGCTTTCAAAGGGGCTCCCTCAGGAACCCTTCAGAAGAGAAAAGGGGTCCTCTCAAGGGACACATCAATTGAAAGAAATAGAGAAGAGAGGGGGTCCTTAAGTAGGAGAACCCTTCAAAAGAGAAAAGGGGTCCTCTCAAGGGACACATTAATTGAAAGACATAGAGAAGAGAGGGGGTCCTTAAGAAGGACGAACATCTCCAAAATGAGTTATCATTGCCCCCAACATATAGGGGAGGAGAACCATGCAAGATACTTAGAACATGCAGGATGGAGGTAGACCTCAACATCACTTGTCATGTGAAGAAGAGGCAAGTTCATCAATCAAATGGGAGTTTTATGGTACCAAAATCACAAATTTGTTGTATTTTATCCTTCAAGGCCTTAAATTCTCTACTGGAATGACCAAGCACTCGATGGTATGCATAGAAAAAATGTTTTTCTTTTTCATTTTCATGAGATTTCTTGCATGTAGGAGAAGGAAGAGTTATTAAGTAGGCTTTTAGAAGCCACAACAAAATAGGCTCTTGCTCAGATAGAGGATGAGGAGCAAGAAGCAGCCATTTCTCTTGTGGAGAAAGGTTTGAATTCTCACAAGAAGGCACGAAGATAGAAGACAAAGGAGAAGGATCTCCATGGTGAGTATTATTCCGGAAATGGGGATTATACTCCTCTATGAGATTACCATCATCCTTCCTGATAGTATTACCAACATTAGCCTCCTTAACATAAGTGTGATCATCTTCCTAAGAAGGAGGATCAACACTAAGAGCATCACAATTTTCACTATCCCGCAATACAAAAGGATGATCATTTTTTATAGTGGGTTTGAATGATGTTATTGAAAGGTTTGAGAGGATCATGTTGAATTTATATCTTCGAGTGAAGGAATATGTAAAGTCTAAAGAACCCAAATCATCGCCAAGAAATGCATTTTCTTGAGAAGAGGTCAAAGGAGTAGACTTAAGATTTCTTGCTTCAGAAGGATCTTCCTTAGGGACATCTACCTCAAGAGTATCCTTTGTAGTAGATACTACTAGATTAAACATCAACACATTAGAAGAAACTGAAGGAATATGAGTAGGCACAACCAAAGCCTGACCAGTAGTTGCCATTTCACATAAGTGCATATCCTCAGGGTTAGCCTTAACTGTGACTACTTTCTCATTGCAAATGAACTTGATAGATTTATGCAAGGTAGACAGGACTATACCCACATCATGAATCCATAGTTTACCAAGAAGAATGCTATAAGGTAACTTCTTTTCCATAACATATACAAGGGTGGGTATGGTAATAGGTCCCAACCTCAAAGGCAAGACTATCATGCCTAGGGCTTGTCAACCGACATTATCGAACCCATGAATGACAACATAAGAGGCATTAAGAGAAGATGAATCAATATTATTTTTAGGCAATAGATCAATGCTACATACATTGAGAATTGAACTAGCATAAACGAGAGTACGTCTAATACCAATTGTATTAATGTTAACTATAATCATTAGAGGATGATCTACTTTCTTTTGTACTTCCAAAGGAGGGAGTTCTTGTAGATAGAACATAATATTTGGCCAATCCACATGAATATGAGCTATCAAGGCATCAACATCTATCACTCTAGCAGAAGAAGGCAAGATAATCTTTTGCAAGGCTTCCTAAAGTATTCCTTGATAAACTGAAGTGGACTGAAGCAAGTCCCATAGTGAGATCTTAGTGGGGTAATGTGAAGTTGCTCAACAATATTGTAATCACTAGGTGCTTTATTCATAGGTTTATGAGCTTGATGAAGTCTTGGTTATTAATTCATTTTATTTGCATAAGCATGGGCTACTTCTCTGTAAGAGGGAGCCATAGAAAGATCAAGAGAATCACTCTTAGATGAAACACCATTAATAGAACAAATTCTTTTGGGAGAGGGACTAGTTGGAGTCACATAAATGACTGGTCTCTTAGGCCTTTGAGGGGAAGCAAATACATAAATTATATTTATGGAATCATCACAACTAGTAGAGTAATTATTCAAAGAAATATTCTCAACATCAATCCAAATAGGATCAAATGTGGAAGGAGATTTATCATTTGCTAATGCATCATCTCTAGAGGAGACTACATTCGAATAGATAAGAAATTCATCATTAAAAAATGCAATGTCTCTAGAAGAGAGTGCATTGGAAGGAATAGTAGGTTCATCATTCTCAAATGCATCATCTCTAGAAGAGAGTGCATTGGAATGAATAGAAGGTAAAGTAATATTAAGAAAGCTATCAATGATTTTGTCTTCTTGCAACAAAATATCCTTTGAAGTAAGAGGACTTTCATGAGAAGGATCAAAGACGTCAAGTGACATGGGTAAATCCAAATCACTATCACATGCATGAAATGGAATATCATTAAAATTTTGAACAAAACTAGATATTGAACTAATAAAAGAAGATATTAAATTCATTACAATTTTTTCAGTATTTTCTATGTTCTAGTAATTCGCATTTTTGGAGGTCTTTGGAGTGTAATTTGAGGTTGGAACTTGCGTTAGTCCCTCAAATTCAACTATTGAAGGAACTAGTAATTTAGGGACTAAACTAGTTCTCTAGGAGACCTTTCCAACAGTGGAAACGGTTCAGAATTCCAAGCACTGAGTCACAAGTTATGACCC
>VDFB02187238.1:0-20485 GCA_007258455.2 Sequoia sempervirens | reverse complement strand
TTGTGTAAGACATGCCCACAGGCTACAAGAAAGGAGGAATATCAAGAAGAGAAGTAAGAAGGGGAGGATTTTCGAAGGAGTGATGAAAACTTGCACCCTTTTGGGGTGGGGCTCATCAAGATCTATCAATGAAGCCGGAAGAAGGACTAAGGTGGTGGGAACTGAGGAAAAATAAAAAAATAGAAATAGAAGGAACGGAAACAAAAGGAGTAGAAGCAAAAACAACATGCTCCTTATCCAAAGCCTTTTTCTAGCACTTACACTCATGCATAAGCCAGTTACATCCATTGTGGGAATTAGAAGACATGGCCTAAGAAGATAGAAGATGCCATGGGATCTTAGTCTACCATAGGAGCATCCTCTACAACCATTTATGGTGGAAGGGAAGATTCTTGAGGAGGAGGATGAGGCATAGAAGTAGAAATAGAGATATATGTCTCAACGATGGGCCTCTTTCCTTTCCCTAGCCTAGAGGCAGGTGGAGGAATAGGTGGAGGCCAAGATGTAGGAACCACCCCAGGAGAACACTTCCCCTTGCCATATAGGGTGGGTCGGGGCACTGTGGGTAAAATAGGAAGATGAAAGATTGGAGCCTTCAATTTTCATAGCATGAGAACCTTTCACTTTCCTATGTCAGGAACAATAGGAGGAATAGAAGATGCCACCAAAGGCTGGGAAGAAGAAGCAAAAGGTACAAAAGAAGAAGGAATAAAAGGGGAAGGCCCCAGGGCAAGAGCAAGCTTGTCCTTCACCTTTGGAGGGGCATGTTGGTAATAGGTGTTGTCATTGATTTCAACCTATTATGGGTTGTCATTGATGTAAGATGTGTATGATGAGGTCTATATATATTCTGAAGATAGTGCAAGTACATAGATATAGTCAACAATACAAAATTTAGATGTATGAATAGTGATCAAACTAGTATCTATGAGTGATATGGTGGTTGGTACACTTGTTCCAATATGTTCCCTACATGTCTACAATAATATCATTCCTTATTGGTGTACCACACATTGAGATAAGTTGTAGAAGATTAACAAAGGTATTAATAGTGTATTCACTATAACAGAGTCATGACATTTTGGTCCACATCCTTCCGTAGAGTATGTTTTTGTCTTGCAATTCAAGAGGTTAGTTGGCTATATTGACATGAAGGTATTATGTCCAAGAAATCAAGTCTTTAAACCTTCCACAAAAAGAGTTAAAGCTAACAGTATTCTGGTATGAGCAATATAATGTTAAACGCTTGTTGGAATGCTTTGCATTCCTCCGGTGAGATAGATGTGACCAAGAAGAATTGATAAAATGGTAAAAAAGGTGTATGAGTTATTCCTTGCAAGTCTCAGTTATTTTGGTGGTCTGCAAGATAAGTTTTCAAATAATTGTTTGCTATTGTTTGTTCAGAATGCTCTTTTCCTATACTTTTAGTTGGTTTTGAGCCTTACATCAACACGCTATGATCATATACTTCAAGAAAAGGTTGAATGAATATTGTACATGTTCTAAAATGCCTACATCTTGGTCTACATAATTATTTTGGTATCTCTCTAGTTATGTGAAGACAAACAATGAAAATGTTGATAGTACTGATACTATTTGGGCCAACATGACTTGTTTCATTCTCTATGGTTGATCCTAATCAATTAATTTTGTTTTAAAGAATGTGTTGTGATGCATTTGGTCCTTAACATAGCATATGATGATCCACACCTAAATCTCTTTGATTTTGGATGTGTTTTAGAGCTGACCCATACAATATCAATTGTTTCATCCAACAATCATCTTGGAGCTAACTTAATTGGTGTTTTTGTGCTATTGTAGAGCATATATAGAAGATAAAATTCCTTTGTGAAGGAGGTGATAGATAGTGATTCGAGATAGATTAGAATGAAAGATATGAAGTTTCTAAGATTAGTGTGAAGGGAACATTGTGTGAAATAGTAATTGCAACTTCAACATATGTTAGATGCATCCTCAAAGTAGTTCATAATCAATTTTCTCATTATATCCTTCATGTATCCCTCTCTAAGACAATGAGTTTCATCAATTCCTTTTGTATCTTTCTCTAAGGCTATATACCTTAGTTTGCAAGTCCATAAGTAGTGAGCCTTAAACATTATAATTCTTGTTAGTAGTGAGCTACACATATTGTGAGTTAATCCTCACCATGGTTTTTCCCTTATTAGGTTTTCCACATAAAAATCATGGTGTCTTCATGTGATGCATGTGTTATTTTTTCGTTCTTTTTAGTTATGTGATGTTTTGTTAATCTACAAATGGAAATGGTTAAGTTTTAAGATATGTTGAGTCAACCCCCTCTTAGCACATCATTGTGTTCAAAAACTGGTATGAGAGCCAATTTCCTTGAGAATCTTAACAACTAAGGTTGATCCTGCTCTTGAACACATGGGGTCTATTGAAAAAATCAATGACATGTTTATTCCATAACCAGATCTTGGATCAATGGAACCTGAAGGTTGGGACATCAATCTAGAAGATTGTGAAGTAGATTTTGATGGAGAACTCCAGTTTTCTCTTTAATATTTGGATGAAGCAAGATTACAAAATATCAAATATGAATGCATGTTGGAAAAGTCAAAAGAGATAATTGACAAATTGAAGGCAAAAGCTAAAGAATCAAAGGAAGAAATTAGAAAAATGAAAGCTCAAATAGAAGGTGGAAGTTAATGTGAAATGAAAGCCAAAGGAGTTGAAGATTTGATTTTGAGTTTAAAAATCAAGATCAAGCTCAATGACAAAAGTAGACACATGGTTAGTGGTTAGTGATTTGATTTTGAGGCACATGCTTTTACATTGCCCCTTGGTTGTATTGTGCGAGCTTGATTCTATATAAGTGAGCATATATTTAGTGGTTAGGGTTGGCTAATTGGTTTGTTGGATAGTTTGGGCTTGTCATTTATATTGAGCTCTCTTGTTGAGTGCATATGTGAAGCATGCCATGGGATCTATGGTTGCATAGTTATCCATTATGCATGGACAAATGGATGATGCATTGAAGGAGCTTGATGTTTAATAATGGAGACTCTATGAATGTATTTAGTTTTTTCAATATTGAATAATACATTGAATGTAGATGGTTTTGGAGGCTAGGTTTTTCCCTATTGAGGGTTTTACCAAGGTATATCTTGTGTAATCTTGCGGCATGTCTTTGATCTTTGGATTATGGTTATTCTATAAGCTTGTATGTATGCTTTCCTCTCATGGGGTTATGTAGGAAATCATTTGATAAACTTGGTAATTCTTCTAACACTTTCCTTCCTACTTTAAAACCCCACACTTGTATAATGAGACAAATTTTTGAGTTCCCTTTACAATAAAAAATAACAAACCCTTGATGAAAAATGCCACTACAAGCTTGCATAGAAAATTTAAAAGTTAGTGTACCCAAATCCAAAGTTTGAAGATGTTAATAGGATTTTAAGTAATGAAGGAGTTTTTGGGTGAATATTTGGAGGATGATAAGAATTTTGATATTATCATTATCATTGCATTGAATTGTTTACTATCATATTTAAATTTATGAGCCTCATTGTTTATGATTTTTAATGAAGGAATTTGATACTTGATCACTTATTGTTTGTAGGCCTAAATTTTTATGGAAATGAGAATTGGTTCTATAATAAATTATTGTTAAATAAATTGATATTGTTACTAAATCAATGATGATGAAAATCTCCACACTACTAAGGCATCAAATTATAAATTTCACCATAATAAAGAAATGAAGAAGATGGTGAACCTAATTGGATGTGAGATTGCATGGAAGGAAAAAATTGATGTCATATGAATTGAAATATAATTTCCAAGTAAGTCACAAAAAGAGCCTCATGTGAAGGTAGCCCATGTCTTAGAACTTGCACTAGTTTTTGTGCACAATAAAGTGAACCTCATGAGTTGGATGCCTAGCCTTAAAATTGTGCCACTTTAATCACCAAAATTAAATTGAATTCTTATCATGGAGATCAAGACCCCTTTATCATATAAAGGAATTTCTTTAAGGGTGGAGAACCTAGGAAATTAAGCTACTTCCCTATGACATATGAATATTTTACTTTTGCATTAGGTCATTAGATGGAAAAGATCATTACTGCCAATATTAAATTTTAAATTATTTGTTACTATTGATCTTACAAGAGGAAGCTCATTTATGAGCCATTAGATTTAATTTAACAATGATTTTTTGTAGAAAAATAGTCATGTTAGGAAGCTTTCTCTTTTGAAGTTATATATAGGGTTGGAAATATTTTATTGATCCTTTTACCATAGACTTTTTCTATAGTTTTAGACTCTACTTTTATAAATTTTTACCTTATTTCCAAGTTTTTCCAAACACTAAGCAATGTTGTAATGGATATTTTTCTATAATTCGACCAATTTTGATGAATCTCAATGCATATTTAATGAATTATTATTCAAATTTAAATCTATGATGGATTGTTTAGTTGATCTATACATTCATATGGTAATTTAATACATGCTCCTTCATTGTTTATAATCCCTAGAAAACTACACTATTTTTTGTCCATGGTTGTGAATATTTATTAAGCAAGTTTAGCTTTCAAAAGGATTTATCTTCTCAATTAGGTTAGACCTGATATCATTATATAGCATACCCATTCTTATTTCCCTTTACCCTTTATCTTTTATGATTTCTTGACATATATAATTTTATCTTAGGGTTGCACTTGTGATCTATAATTAAAAATCTAAATTTTGCATAATTGCAAGTGGTTTATCATTTAATTGATCTTACATGACATGTATGCCAAATGAACATGATGAATGATTAAATTTAATTACTCATGAATGTTAAAATATAAAAATATTAATTTACTTGTGCAATAGCCTATATTCTTTATTTGATTTCACTTGACTTATGTCATGAGCCCCTTGTATTCGAATGCCATTGAATCAATTGTTGAGTTATCTTGTATGGTCACGAGTTGGTGCTATAGACCATTTGAAAAATTAATTTCCTTCAAGAGAGGTAGAATAAATTTACCTTTTATCTAAGTTGGTGTGTACAAAACCAAGTATCGACAAAAGAATTATTAGAACACATCATCCTAGATTTATTGTATGCTTTCTTGATGTCTTCAATTTTTTCTTAGAATTGTAAATTTGGTCTATTAAGGGTATATGGTTGATGACAAATCGACCCTAGAAGTTTAGTAAATTCCTTAGAGGTTTTCTTAAACACTACTTGTCCTTATTGTTGGTATGTGGTGACTAATCACGCTACATTAAATTTTTGGTGACTTTGGAAGTCGTGTTTTATCCCCAAATTAATTTATAGGGGAGTGTAGGGGTAGTGACCCTCCTGTGGGGTCTGAGGGGCCCATCCCCTCGATAAGGGCTTGAGGGCAGCCTACGATGGGGGTTTAGGGGCAACACTCCTAAAGCAAAAATTGCTCATTTTTAATAAAAAGAGTTTTTATTATTATATTAGTTGTAAAAAAAAAATTGACCACCAAAATGGGTTGGTTCTTGAATGGCTATGAATATGAAATGACAAGGGACAAGGTGTGAGTGTTGGGTATTAGCACATAGTGGCATGTTATGATGTGGGTTAAAGAGGAAAAAGAGTTTTGTAACTTGGTCATTGTTGGATAATAACAATTAGAGTAGACAACTATTTCTTGATGGATGTAGCCTACATTGGGTGAACCACATTAAATTTCCTATGCTTTTGTGTAATCATTTTTTTTCGTATTATGTTATCTACATTATAATTGATGTTATTTAAATTACTCTAAGTCTCCCTGAAAACCCTAACACTTCTGCACATTTGAACATAAAAACAAGATGAGAAAATTCCAACAATTCACACTCTACTAGATCAAATATATACTTACAAATAAATTCCATGCATGAGTTCAAAGTCCAAAGGAACACTTTGAAAGGAAGCTAGGTACATGGAAATTCTTCCAACACTAATCTATGAGAGGAGAGAATGTGAAAATTTTATAGTTTCAAACCCTTAAACAATTACAATAATGAAGATGCACAATATAGGTAAAGATGAACAACATCGTAGATACAATAAAAATACATAACACCAAATATACATGGGGAAAACCCTTTCGAAAAAAAAATCCCACACTCCAAAAGATTGAACAATGTATTATCTGGAAACAACAGTTACAATACATTTGCAGTGCAAGCTTCTACATGAGTTTATCTATGTTACAATTCTAGAGTAAATCTGACAACATAATGGTATCTCAACACAACTTCATACTACTCCAAAATACACAAGTGCTCAATATATAAGATCATACAATGCATAAAATATAAATTTATAAAACAACAGCCAAAGGTAGAACATGTAACATGGAAATTGCCAAAAACACTACACATGCATAATGGTAAGTTTCCAATTGTCTCCACATGCCACACTACAAAATCTGCACTTGCCAAAATAATTGCTCTTCTAAAACTCACATTTCATGTAAACTCAACACAGAAATAGAAAAATCCTTCATGCACAACTCCACCTATAAAAATGAACTTTTCAATTTGACTCCTCATTTGAATAGAAACTACAAACTTTGTAACTCACAAAACAAAGTGAGAAAATTAGCAATATTTAATATTATGGAAAAATCAAAGCTACAAAAAAATCAAAGGTTGAGACACCTTCTTTTTCCTAACCATTCTCCCACTTGTCGAACACCTTTGAAGAGCCAATGAAAGTAATCAGATTTAACTGCTAGAGGCCATGAGGCCCATAGACTCTGAAGACCATCTAAACTTCTCTATGCTCACTGGCTTTGTCAATGCATTTGCAACATTTGTTAGGGTTTCAACCTTCTCCAACTTCACCTTTCCATTTTCTAGCATATCAAGAACAAAACAAAATTGAAAATCAATTTGCTTTGTTCTGGCATGGAAAGTAGGATTCTTTGCCAAGAAAATGACACTCTGACTATCACAACAAATAATAATTTTCCCTACATCAAAACCAATATCAAAACACAAACGCTTAAGCCAAATGGTTTCCTTACAAGCATGAGTTATTGCCATGTACTATGCTTCTATAGTGGACAAAGTGACTACAACTTGCCACTTACTCATCCAACTAATAGCACCACCATACATCATGAACACATATCCATTGGCGGATCTTCTACTGTCAATGTCACTTGCCCAATCTAAATCCACATATCCATAAATACTCACTAAATGCTAAGGTACAGTAGGATAGAGCCATGAAAACACAAGGAATACTCGAAAGTACCCTGCAAGTATTTGAACACTCTCTTCACTACATCCCATTGTATCCATCCAGGATTAACCATAAACTGACTAAGGACTCCCACTACTTGGGAAATGTATAGCCTTGTAAAGACCATAACATACATAAGACTACCGACAACACTTGCATATGGTACTCTGGTCATATCCTCCATCTCAGTAGGATATTTTGGACAATCCTCCACATAAAGCTTCATCCCCCGCATTACAAGAACAACTAAATGTTTGCAAGCTATCATGTTGAGCCTCTCCAACATTGTATTCACATACTTGCTCTGGATTAACCAAATCATTCTATTAGCTCTATCTCTTCTGATATCCATCCCCATAATATACCTCACTACACAGGTAGATCCTTCATCTCAAACTATGCTGACAACTGAGACTTCAAATCTAAAATCAAACTTTTACCATTCCCAAAAAACAACATATCATCTATGTACAATGCAATTATGAGAATATGACCATTATCAAATTTTTAATACACAATGGTTAAATTTAGATCTCAAAAATCCCAATGACAACACATAGGTATCAAACTTCTAGTACCACATTCTAGGAGATTGCTTAAGACCATACAAATACTTTTTCAACTTGCAAACCAGATTTTCTTTACCTTTAACCATGAAATGCTTTGGTTGTGACATATAAATCTCTCCCTCCAAGTCACCATGAAGGAACATTGTCTTCACATCCATCTATTCCACTTCTAGATCATATGTCGCTGCAAGTGATAACACTAATCTGATAGATGTTAGCTTCACAACAAGAGAGAAAATTTCACCATAGTTAATTCCCTCCACTTGAGAATACCCCTTAGCAACCAACCATGCCTTATACTTCTCAACACTGCCATCTAGACCATATTTTCTCTTGAACACCCATTTACATCCAAAGCATTTTCATCCTTCAGGAAAATGTACTAGATCCCATGTATCATTTTTCTTCAATGCAACCATTTCTTCATCCATGGCTTTCATCGAAGAATCTGCATCACTCATACCCATAGCCTCTCTAATGGTCCTAGGATCATTAGTGTTAGCAATGAAAGAAAAAATATATTTGGAATCCAATAATGAATAACCAAACCTTTCAAGTGAATATCCAAACCTATCAAGTTGTCGCCTATCTCTCATAGACCTCCTTACTTGCTAAGGTTGAGGTTCTTCTTCTTCTTCTTCAAAACTTTCAGATCTTCTCAAGATCTCCTCATCATGAAACCTTCATTTTGGGCTTTAGATTCAACTTTCTTAGAGTCAAGAGGAAGCTAAACCACATCTACTTTCTTTTGTAGGCTACAAAATAGTGGAAGAAGGTTTCATCTCTCTAAAGATAACACTTTGATTATAGAGAAACTTTTCATCCACTGGATCCCAAATCTTGTACCCTTCACACCAATACCATATCCGATGAAGATACACTTGACAACCTTGTTTTCCAACTTTGACCTTTTCTCCCTCAGCACATGAGTATATGCCTCACAACCAAGCACACGAAGATGTTGAGCAATGAGGGCTTCTTGCCCGATCGCACCTTCATAGGTGTCTTATCAACAAGAGATGATGTAGGAGATTTGCTTACTAGATAGCATGAAGTGGCAACAACTTCAACCCAAAAATTTTATTCAATGCCAACTATACTTAGCATACTCCTAGCCCTCCCCATCAACATCTTGTTCATCCTCTTTGTAACTCCATTCTTTTGAGGGGTACATGAAGTTGTCTTATTCCTTTCAATCCCATATTCTTTACAAAACTGATCAAATTTTATATAACAAAACTCACCATTGTTGTTAGTCCTCAAACACTTTATCTTCTTACTAGTTTGATTTTCTACTTAGGCCTTATTAAAAACTCCTTAAACTGACTAAAAACTTCAAATTTACTTTTGAGAAAATAAATAAATTTCCTTCTACCATAATCATCTATGAAAGAAAAAAATATACAGATTTTGATAACGAAGGAACATTTACAGGACCAAAAACATCAAAATGCACATAGTCCAAAACCCCAAAAGATTTGTGAGAATTGTGATAAAATTGAACACAATTTTTCTTTCCATAAATACAATGTTACCAAAAATTGAACTCAAGATTACAATCATGATGCCCCTCAACAAGGCATTTATTTTTTAGGGTTCTTAAACCCTTTTCAGCAATGTGACCAAGTCTTTGGTGCCAAAGCATTGTCTTCTCAGTAGGTAACTTCATCTCCAAAGCATGAGCACCCTTGGGTACCCAGAAAGCATGACCATCCGAAGTAGATGCAACTTTCTTCTTTGCTACCAATTCTAATGGCGAGGATAGTGACTCATTTCTTTTCTTCTTTTCCACAAAAGAACTATTACACTGAACTATGCATGCATTGATTTGAAGCAAAGTTCCTATCTGAACACCCTTAGCAAGCACCATAGCTCCTCTTGTCATCTTGCATCCTCCATTTGATGAAACAACTTGCACACCCACATCATTTGAAACTTACGTACAAAAAGAAGATTTTGTTTCAAACCAGGGATATGCAAGAAAACATCGATCCCCTTCACTCTACCATATGGGAATCTTATTTTGACTCTTCCATGGCCAACAATATTTAGGTGCGAGTCATCACCCAGGTACACCTTCCTACCATCATAACTTTCATACTTAGAAAACCAATCTCGATGCAAAGTCATGTGGAAAGAAGCACCCGAGTCTATTAGCCACACATCTTGTGATTCATGCATTGCCAAGGCAACAAAAAAAGCATCTACATCATCTTGAGAGGATTCTTTTAGATTCAGAATCAAAGAATGTCTTCTTTTTCTCCCCTTTACAATCTTTGAGAAAATGACTAGATTTTCCATAATTCCAACATTTCACCTTAGTCTTACCGGGAGACTTGGATCTACCATAGGATCTGGATTTTGAATTTTCTTGCTTTGTGATCTTCTTTTTACCTTTTTCTTTTGTTCTTCCTCAAACTGCCAGATCCTCCTTAGCTGTTTCAAAAGATTTTCTCTGCATCTCTTCAAATAGCAATGATGCCACTACTTCATCCATCTTAAAGGTGGTAGTGGTACTTCCTTAACAAGGTGGTCCCATGAATTCAACAATGAACATAGCAAATTCATGCAATGATCCTCCTCCTCCATTTTGACACCAACAAAGTTCAATTGGGCAACAAGCATGTTGAATACATTTAGGTGATCTACGACAAATCCTCTTTCCTCCATCCATAGAGAATACATCTTTCGTAGGAATAAATTATTTACTAGGGATTTAACTTGATAAATTTGAGCAAGTTTCTTCCAAAGAAGTGCAATTGTCTTCTCTTCATGAATGTTTAGGAGCACTGAATCAGCTAAATAGAGTCTTATCAGACCCTTAGCCTTCTGATCCATCAAATCCCAATCTTCTTGTTTTATGCCTATTGGCATAGTTCCAGAAACAATTGTCCACAAGTTGCGGTCTACAAGCATGTCTTCCATCTTGAGCTTCCATAGCTCAAAGTCGCCTCTGTTAAAATTCTCTATCTCAATTCTACTAGATGTGCTCACCATCTCCTTCTTGCAACATGGTCAACAAAAAAATTCTACAATAGGTCCCCACTCAAATAAGATTAGTACAAAAAACCCTTTAACCCACAATAGGAAACAAAGGTGATCAGGCTTTGATACCAGTTGAAAGGAAGCCAGGTACATAGAAAAGCTTCCAACACTAATCTATGAGAGGAGAGAATGTGCAAATTTTATAGTTTCAAATTTTTAAACAATTGTACAATAATGAAGATGCACAATACAAGTAAAGATAAACAACATCAACAATATAATAAAAACACATAACACCAAATATATGTGGGGAAAACCCTTTCGATAAAAAAACCCCACACTCCAAAAGCCTGAACAATGTATTATCTATAAACAATGGTTATAATACATTTGCAGTGCAAGCTTCTACATGAGTTTATCTGTGTTACAATTATGAAGTAAATTTGGCAGCATAACGGTATCTCAACACAACTTCATACTACTCCAAAATACACAAGTGCTCAATATATAAGAATTTACAATGCATAAAATAGACATTTCTAAAACAACTACCAAAGGCTGAACTTGCAACATGGAAAGCGCCAAAATCACTGCACATGCATAATGGTAAGTTTCCAATTGTCACTATGCTATTTGTTTTTCTTTGCATCATGAGTGTGAGTCTTTGCATTTTTCAATTCATGCACATAGAAGTGAGTCGGGGAAGCTTGTGCTAATCAAATTGATGAGAAATTCCAAGCCCTCCTATTTTTCTGCCAATTCTAGCCCTAGGTTTTGCCTCCTCTAGGGTCGCCAGTTGATGGTGATGATGTAGCTGCAAATAATTATGTGATTTTGGACTTGAATGCCACTATGGATACTTAGTTTTCTATGCGATTATTATACTATGTATCATCCTATCTATAGTTGTTTGAATTTTTGGTGCAACTCACCTTTTGTTTATGGGTGTAGCCTTTTTTTCTCCTTCTTTGTTGATTGCAAGAATGGCTATGGGCCATCTTTTTCTACAAGGAGTTTGTTTTATTTCTTCTCTTGTTGTAGGAGTTCTTTCTCTCTTGCTTTTTTGTAACGATTATACTTTTATATAATATAAGACTATAGGTGCTTGTCACTTTTTGAAAAAAAAAAAAAAAACAAGTTTCCAATTGTCACCACAGGCCACACTACAAATCTGCACTTGCAAAAATAATTGCGCTTTGAAAATTCACACTCCATATAAACTAAACACGGAAATAGAAAAATCCTTTATGCACAACTCCACCTATAAAAATGAATTTTTTAAGTTGACTCCTCATTCAAATAGAAACTACAAGTTGTAACTCACAAAACAAAGTGAGAAAATTAGCAATATTTAATATTATGGAAATATCAAAGATACAAAAAAATCAAAAGTTGAGACACCTTTTTCCTAGCACACTCATATCTATATGTAAAACAAAAAAATGTAATTATTCATCTCAACAAACATTGAAACTCTAAGACTAGCAAATCAATTTCTGACATACATCAGATCTCATTTTCATCACAAATTTCAAACAAAATATTAAATTTATTTTATTTCAAATTTCTCATTTATTTTAATTATCAATCCCAAGACATTAGCGTCCATAAAATCTATCTTTTAACATTATAATTTAATCGTTGTCAAACCACATAACTTGTGCCTTATGTGCTAGAATACACTAAGACGAACTAGCCTATATTCTTTATTGAAAATTTCACTTTTTAATGATACTTCCAATACACGTAACTTAGACCTAAGTCCAAGGTGACACCATTTCCACACATTCCCCGAGTGCTATGGACATCTAGTCATCTAAGATTAGACAAGGTGGGCCCGCATCTTCATGTGAAGTATTTGACCAAATGTTTTAAAAATATATATATTAAATGAAACGAAAAGAATGAATGAATGAATGAATGGATTTTAATGACGTCCACGAGACCATCAGTCTATGGGACCAAGCACCGAAACTTTAACCATTTTCAATTTATTTTCCATATCAGCCCTTCTATTATAGATCTTGATCAGAAAGCTAGCAGTTTTGAGGAGCTTAGTTTCCTTAAAAAGCTCATTTAGATTGTCCACCTTCAAAATGTCTTCATATTGGATACGGATATCATCATAAGCAGCACACTCAATCATGAAGTGCCATTCAGTCTCGACAGTCCCTTTGTTGCAAAAAATACAGGTTCGTTGCTCCCAAGCCTCCTTGGGAACAGCCCACCTACCTGTCTCGCATCTAAGATGGTGTGACCCGGTTCTTATTTGAGCGACCAAAAGCCTAGCCTTGCCTTTAATTGTAACCCTTAAATAGTCTTTCTCATCATGCTCCCACGTGGGGTTGAACACCTGGATATAATGTGACTATGGCTAACCTGTTTAGTCTCATTGTATCTGCAAACTTTTTCTAGTTAACAAACTTTTATTCTCATTAGTGTTAGTAATCAAGGTAGTTTTGACGTTCCATCGTTCCAACCACCAGTTACTTCGGCCTTCAGCTGCTTCCCACAAACATTTTAAACAGCAACCAGCCCTGCAATTTTCCAACAACTCATAACCTTTAATGATGCAGCCAGATGTCTCCCAGAACTGTTCTCTTCCTCGAGAATCTCATACGAACCAAGACGACTTCTCCTTCTTGATGCCAGATAAATGTTTTGGAATCTTTCACCCTGTTCTCCCACTTGTATGCCTTACAATGCTTACTCCCTCCTTAAACCCTCACAAATCAGAGGACGCCAGCCCAAAAAGCCTACCAACAAACGCAGTGTTCTTGGATTTCCAATCCCATAACTCTGCTTTCCTACATCTGTTTTGTAGTAGATAAGACGCCTTCCAGCCACCCTGAATCCTTTTTTCCCTTCAAGTCTCCCAGCTGAGCCTATTATGGAAATCAATCCCTAGATATTTGTATTCTTCCACCACCTCCAAAGGGCTGCCCTCAAAGATGAAATTAAACTGCTGCTTCTTCCTTTTCAAAGAAAAAATCATGATTTTGGTTTTGCTGGTGTTAACTTGCATACCGACCTCTTGGCAAAAGAGCTCGAAAGCCTTTAAATGACCTCTCAAACCCGGAGCAGATTTTGCAATTAAGATAAGATCGTCCGCATATAAAAGTAACTTCACCACATAACTAGCTAGTTGAATACCCTCCCCATCAGTTTTGTTTAACCATTCTTCAAGCTTATCAATATATAATCCAAACAGAGTGGGAGATAGTGGACAACCCTGTTTGACCCCGATGTCGCTACCAAAGCATTCAGACATACCATCTTTTGTTCTAATTTTAGCGCTAACTTTCTCATAAAGTTTATGGACTGCTGCTCTAAGTTCATCAGGACTACCAAGTTCCTTCATTCTGTTCCACAATTTGTCCCTAGGTACCGTGTCAAAGGCCTTTTTGAAATCAACGAAACAACAAAAAGCTTCAGCCCCTTGAGTGTCCCAAACTTTCTCAATTAAGTGCCTAAGCGTGATGCAGTGATCTATGGTAGAATGCCTTGGTCTGAAACCAGCCTGCCCCTTTGCCCTTTTACCTTCCTTTTCGGCCCAATTACTGATTCTGCGCTCTAACATGCTCCCATAAAGTTTACCAAGAAGAGGATTGACCATTATAGTTCGATAGTTAGAGGGATTATTGATATCCCCGCTTTTATGTAAGGGGATGACCACACCGGTAGCCCATTCAGCCGGAAAGCCATTTTGAGTGATGCTATTAAAGAGGTATTTGATGTGAGGTGTGAGGAGCACACAACCCCATTTTAAGAATTCAGCCTGCAGCCCATCAATATCTTGAGCCTTACCACTTGCTAGGTTTTTTATGCCGTTCTTGATATCCTCCTCCGAGAAGAGTTCACTTGAGGCATGCATTAAAGGGGGCTTGATTTTCTCCACTGGTCGTTCATACAAGAGCTTCGCATACTCTAACCACTGCTTCCCAGTGATACTATTTTCTGTCTGACTCTTCTTTTGTTGCAACTCTCTCCAAAAACTTTTGGGATTGTGTTTACCCAAAGCAATTAACTCTTTCCTTCTTAAATTCACATAGGTTTCTTTTTTAGATTTTACCAACTTCTCGTAGATTACTTTACTTTCTTTGTTTGACATATTCTTTTTGACCAATCTTCTTGCTGCTTTGCACTCCTCATCATACCATGGGTTAGCAGGAAAAGTATTTGAAATCCCTTTCTTGGTTTGAGATCTCTTACAACCTTCTAGAGCCTTCTGAATTAGTGGAGCCAACATATTGCTGCTAATGTATTCATTTTTTTCGTTGCTTTCATTGCATGGTATGTTTTTTCTTTCTTGGAGGTGATGATCCAACGCAGCCACAAAGATTTCTTGATTTTCATGATTCACAAGGATTTTTCCTTGTGAGTGAGCCTTCTTATGAGAGTACTGATTTTTGCCATCTTGCTGGTTGCCATCCTGAATGTTAAATTTAACGAGAAGAGGCATATGATCAGAATTTAGACCAATAGGGCAGCACCCAATATTGAACTCCAGCAGCCTAGAGACCGAATTTTGAGAACATAACACATAGTCTACAACACTTTGCCCATTGTAGGTTTTGCAAGTGATACCACCCGACTTTGGCCACATTTTCATACCATTACAGATCACCACGCCTACAGCAAGCTATGTCCTCGCCCTCGGAGAAGTCCCTTCCGCCCCAAACCTCCCGCTTCCCGTCACAGGTTCCGCCAGCCTCCGGCCCCACTGCTCAGTCCCACATGGTGCTCACTCCCCAAAGTCCTATTAGCACTATTTTCTCCAAGAGGAAACAAAATGTTCCAGCAAAGAAAGGGTCTCTATTATCCATCTCTTCTTGTAGACCTTTGTTTTGTTGCAATAACAGCAAATTTCAAATTATTGCCTCTATTTTCTGCTTTTGCCATATGAATCGCTGTTTGATCCGTTTCAACTTTATCATTCTCCCCAGCCTTTTTGCTGACCCGTAATCCTCCATGCCTCTGCCCGTTTCGGGCCCCTTCATTCCATGACCGAAATTTAAGCATACCCCTTCTGTAACTGAACTTTTGCAACTCATTATGCTCATGGAGTTTCCAAAACGGATAATGTTCTTTTCTCCTTTCATTTATAATATTCCAACCCTGCCCTTTCTCCATAGAACCTCTAACCTAACTACTTATGTGTAAATATTCTCAAGCCCCAAATCCCTTTATTTATTGTGTGGATGGTCGCCGCTAATTGAAGCTTTCCCCATTTCAACCATGCCTACTTTTTCCTATGATCCTCCCTTTGTTGATTTCTACCTTTTACTCCACTCCTTTCCTTTTCTCGGGCTTCGGTTTATCGAATGTTAGGTCTTCATCTAAGTAGATTTGAGTGCCTCTAAGGGACCCCCTGTTTTTTAGGATTGCAATCTTGTCTTCCATGCTACCTAAGACAACCCTTACATGTCTATCCCTCCCTGCCTCTGTTTTCTTTCCAATCCTATTTGCCTGCTGAATTTTTCCTGTCCATTTGAGTTGGTCCTTGAGAAAGTCCCTTGTTAAGATAATAGTCCCCTCATTTTCCCCGAAGTCCTTCAAACCTTTGATGATGATGTTTCTAGCTTTGTCTTGCTTGACTTTTTCTTCTCTTAACTGCATCTTTATGTGTTTCCCAATGATTTCATTTTGCGTGGTTGATGATCCACTTATGACTTGTGCCCAAGATTTGGCCTCCTCTATTTGATCCTTTAGCTTACTTTGTTACCAAAAATGGAATACTATATGTTCAAAATGTTTGCTTGGGGAATCTTCCAAACTTTTCGAAATAAGAAAACATCCATTCCAACGCGTCACGTCATTACCAACCAAAATTTGTTCCCCTCGTGATGCACGTCCTGCAATTTCTTCATACTACCCGCAAAACCAACGGCCGACTGCTCAAAACCTTAAAAAATAAAAATAAAAAAAATATGAATACGTTTATTGCGGCTATATAATGTGAAACCCTTCAGATCTTTCAATTCTTCGCTCAGATTTTTTTTTTCCATAGATCTGAGTCGCTTCAGCAAAGTGTAGCTAAAATGGATGACCTTTTTAAGCTGTAACCTCTGGTTTGGTTTTGTTGGGAGATATATGCTGGAAATAAATGGATTACTCTTATACAGGTGAGAATCGATACTTTACAGTTATAATTACAGTTAGATGATATTATCTAAAAATATTCATTTGGCGGTTTCAAAAAATTTAGACAAGACTGAGTTTTGAGTACGTCTAGGGTTCGAATCTGGACAATGATCAGAAGCGCTGCGCATTCGTTTGTTTTATTATCATTATAGCTGGAGTACAGGTACCTTTCGGATTATCCTTAATGCTATCTTTTTAATTAAATCAGATGCTGAAATTTGTATTATTTGAAACATTTGTATAAATGAGAAAGTTAGGTTAAGTTTGTGTAAAGAACTTGTCAAAATATCTGTTTTTCCAGAAACTATTTTCAGTTCCGAAGACCTCTTCAATTATTGCTCCAAAGGTTGTTTAAATATTGCTTATTGTTGTATTACAGTTATTTTCTTATTACTTTGTTTTTAATAATTTTTAGAAAAGTTTCATAATTGGCTTCGTATATGATGTAAAAGCTTTTTGATCAGCGAAGTTTACTGGCAATCATTTTATTTTATTTTTGACTTGGCACTAAGAATTGAGAAGAAACAAGTAAGGCATGAGAATCAGCCATAGTGATGCTGGAATCAATTAATTTAAATAATGTGTTGTACTGAAATAATCTGAAGAAATGATAAAAGGATTTAAGGCCACCTTAGTTCAGAAATCCAGAAATAGATTTCTGGAAAGATCTGTTAAAGGTTTAGAAGTTTTGGATCATCGTACTTGATTCATCATTATGATTTAGATGCATTCATGGATTGGGTGATTGAAACGTAGATAAATTTTCAAATATATCAGAGGCATTTATCAGAAACTCATATCTTAAAAAATTTGGTTGCAATGCACCAAATTCTAAAATAAAATTGTCTATTTGGGAAACATGACCTGCATAGTTATTATTTGTGATAAGCCAAGATGCTCAAATTCAAGTCAAGATTAGTGAGCTTTTGTTGAAAGATGATAGCTGAAAAATCTGACCATCTAGGTGAACAGTCCAACCAGAGAATAAATATAGGTTTTCAGAAACTTATTTACCAGATAGAGTAGAGTTAAAACTGCCATCATTAGGGGAATGGAAACTTTTAATTGGAAGAAACAATTACTTTGTCATTAGATTGCAGAAAGTTAATGAAGCTGCAGCTTTTCGAAAAATAAACTATGTGAATACCCAATTGAAAAAATATTTATGCTTGACTTTATTCCCTAAAGCCAAAGAGAAATCCAGTGCAAAATACTAATAGAGGGGGTGGGGTCGGTGGCACTGGCTAGCATTGGACTTTTTTCATATTAAAGAATGATAAAAATGAGAAGAATTGGGAGGCAAATAAATAGGGAAGGGAGAGTTCAAGGTAGAGTTATGCATGGTGAACACATGCAAATTGATTGGTGATGGTTTTGAAGTTTAATTCTAATCATAATCATAATCTTAATTCTAATCCTAATTCTATTTTTAATCCTAACCTTAACCCTAATCACAATCATAATTCTAATCCTAACCCTAATCTTAATATTAACTCTAACCCTAATCTTAATAATAACCATACCATTAGCACTGACCCTAATCTAAACTATAATTCTTTCTACAATTGTATTCCTAACCCTAATTCTAACCTTGAATGTAGCCCTAACCCTAGCCACAACCCTAATCATAAACCTAACTCTAAACCTAACCTTAATTTTATCTCTAATTATAACCTGGCCTTAATACTAATTATAACCCTAACCCTAACACATATTTTAGTAATGTCAATTTTGATTTTTGTTTTCTTTTTATCTTAATATATCTTTTTTTGTTATTGTAGATTACACCTCTCAATATAAATATTATATTGAATATATTTATGATAAATTTATAATTAATTTTAATTAGTTTCTATTTTAATTTATATTTAAAATGCATAATTAGATAATTATTTGCAATATAAGTTTTTTAAATGTTAAAGATTTAAATAATTAAATAAAAATGAAAGAAGCAAATAAAATTTCTTGAGAGTGATCTAAAAACTAAAATTTCTATGACAAAATTTCACAACCCTCCTTTATACACTAAATATCATTGCCTGATATTAACATACTTCCCCTAACTAAAATCCCTATACATCCATGAACCATATATGCATTAATATCATTTTTTCCACTATTTTTTGAGTTGAACTCTTTGTTGTTTGTTTTGAGTTCTACTTATAAAATAGTTGTATCTTTATAAATCTTTATTTTCATATATACATACATATACATATACACATACACACACACACACATACATATCAATTTTGATTTTTTGTTTTCTTTTTATCTTAATATATCTTTTGTTGTTATAGTAGATTACACCTCACAATATAAATATTATATTGAACATATTTATGATAAATTTACAATTAATTTTAATTAGTTTCTATTTTAATTTATATTTAAAATGCATAATTAGATAATTATTTGCAATATAAGTTTTTTAAATGTTAAAGATTTAAATAATTAAATAAAAATGAAAGAAGAAAATAAAATTTCTTGAGAGTAATCTAAAAACTAAAATTTGATAGAGCAACAAGGAAGACTCTAGGGATGGAAGGCGTAAGGGATGAGAATCATAACATTTTTTTTTGACTTTAATAGAAGGTTTACATATGGCCAAAGGTATAAGATATATTTTCTTAGAGCAATAAGGAAGAATCTAGGGATGGAAGGCGTAAGGGATGAGAATCATAACGTTTTTTTTTTTGACTTTAATAGAAAGTTTACATATGGCCAAAGGTATAAGATATATTTTCTTAGAAGTAGGATACTCATAAGTGGTTATAAATGGTTGTCTCAAAGGGAAAGTTAATTATTGGAAGTTAAAAATGTGCTCTAGAAGAAGTTGAGATGTTAAAGAATGAGTTTCCACTCTTATTATTTAAACATTGCTAAATATAAAGCAATAGTTTATAGACATCTTAGTAGATGAAGGATAAAGAAGATCCCCTTCACAACCAAATTTCTAACCCATGGAGTCACAACTTGATGATAAGATACTAAATGAATACAAATTACAATTAATACCCTTACATCTTACTTTCCATTAATTAAAATAATCATAATGCTTTAAGTGTCAGAAGTGTTAATGATTAAATAGGCTATCAAATTTACTTCAATTTATACAAAGCATAGGGAAAAAATTAAGCACATACAAGGTCAATGAAGGTAGGTGGCAATATTAAAGGTGAGGATTTTTGCAATGCTATCAATCAATTTAAGAGCATAGTGAGGAGTACATTTTATAAGATGGAAAGAAAGAGGTGCAATATTCTAAATATACAATTAATCAAATGGGAATTAAGTGATAATAGCATAGGAAATTTATTGTGTTTATCTATGCATTGAATTTTCAATCAAAATTTAGGAGTGAAGACTCTAAGAGGCATGAGTTAAATGAGGTCTAATGCAATACTAGTAGCTATGTCTATATAAATATTGAAGGTGATGACACATGATAATGCAACAACAAATTGTATTATGCATGCATTGAATAAGGTGAATATCAAGTTGTACATGTCGATGTGCATGCAAAGGAGTTGGGAGA